>CAJQUW010003101.1:0-22049 GCA_907163375.1 Prostheceraeus crozeri | reverse complement strand
AATATTACACATAATAGAGGAAATATGCATGTAAGCTATATGTAAATGGAAATAGTACATGATATTTATATAATTTGGTTTATCTGATTTCGGTTCTGCTAGAAGTGTGATTAATACGAATTCGTCCCGGCACAATTGAGGAACCATATTAAGTGGGCAAAAAGGAATACCTAATAATCTCCTTACAGAGATAGGAAAAATTAGTTCCCGTACATCACTTGCGGAATTAATAGTGAGTTCCTAGTACAATGTGGCTTTGATTGCCATAAAGTTCTGTATGTCTTAGATTGTAAGATGTTACTTGAGATCATTGTTGCACAAGTTTTTCTCCATAATGTTGGCCACTGTCCCGGATACATTTTGTTTTTTAAAAAAAGGTAGCAGTGCTGGCGTACGAAAATTATTTCGTGGGCACACTTGATGACTTTCTCCACTGACGTCATGTCTCACCATTTCTTACTGCATAGCTGCACACAATACTAAATCGTCTGGTTAGCTAAGATGTGTTGTTTTGGGGCTTGTGTGCAATGTGATATCACAAGCACACGCACGCAATCTCTCACTGGCTCTGGTGTCCACTCTGCTGACAGCTTATTGTTTGCCATTTCCAATAGGCCCAAGCGATACTCGAATTATCCATTCGAGAAGGTGCCATTTGCCATTTCGATGTTAAAAGCTATAATACGGTTTAAACTCTTCCTTTCTAGGAACCGAGCGAGGCGCGTGCAGATTGAATCTAATTTTCTGTGGGAAATAGAGTACCATCTGACTGCCACTCAATCTACGACGGACTTACAACTCCATTTGCCCAACGGCGTTATTGCATTTCGGTCAAGGGCGGGGAAGCATTTCGAGGGGGAAAGCAGTTCGAGCCCTTTTTGTGAACTTCGTAACTACAACTTTTAGCTTAGTGGGATATCGCAGTATGGGTTTAGATTGTTTGGGTTTTTGATCATTCGCGTTTTAAATGTCGTGCTCGTAGCTTCTACAATTAGATAGTCGTGTTTGTTTAGTTTAAAGACAAAACCTTCGTTCTATAATCCATATTTTAATTCTAAGACAATGTCGAAGGAACAAAAGACCCAATGCCTATGCTGACTGTTTTGTTTTTGAAACCTTTGTTCACCCCCCCCGGGGGGGGGGGGGGGGGGGGGGGGGGGGGGGGGGGGGGGGGGGGGGGGGGGGGGCCTTACATGGTGTTTGCTGTATTAGGCGGTAATGAGAAAAAGTCTGAAATCGAGAACCTTATTGAAACAGATTTGTAATAAAACTTGCATCATTCGCATATCCTTACATCGTCAGGGTACTTGATGATATATAAACATGAACTTTTTGATTGAAATCCGTAGTGAACTTAACATTTTCTGTTAAAGTAGTCATGATTTGTGTACGATATTCACTTTGTATTTCCCCCTAATTATTTTCCTTTTCCATTCTCCCACCAATCAAGATCACTCTACCGATTTTCTCTAAATCTCCACACATAAATTCCAATCAAAACCCCATTTCAACGCCTTCATTCCCAATATCCAAATTCATCATCCGTCCTAGATTCTTAAACTTATTATCAAAACTCTTCCCCCCATCTTAATTCATCTCTCTACCGTCCCTCACATCCCCATCTCCTCGCCACCGCAATCCATTTTCTCTCACATCAAACGTTCACACCCCTCTCCTCCTCTTCATCTCAATCTCCCTAATAGTCCTTCTGCCAATCAGACTTCCTATCCGCTCAATGTAAATTCTCACCTCACTACTCCTCTCTTTTCATCTTCCATCTTCTCCATCCCATCGTCACCACCTTTCTCCCTTCCAAATAACATCCCTCAATAGTCTTCCATTATCACTAATTGTAAATCTCCACCCCATTTCTTCTAACGCATCTACTACTACCTCTAACTCCTTTCCCCCATCTCCCCACTCATCCACATAGTTCACCGATTTTGATTAACCAGTTTCATCAAAACGAGTAGCTTAGAAAATTGCTCGTACTCCTCGTGCCTGATTCATTATCATACTCACATGTTTTCTTATTGAAAAATTGTAATTTGTAAATTGAGTGATTTTTCATATTTTCAGTATTGCTCAGCAAATAAAATAATAAACGCAAATCCATCATATCTCATTTTAAAGCTGAGAATGCAAGCATTCGAATGATTGTAGGCCCTATGGCACAATTGTTGTGCGACGCGGTTGGAAGACATGAAAATCGATTGAATTTCAGCGTAATTTAGGTGGTCTGTTTTTTATTATCAACTCTATAGCAGCCAAGGGCGGAGATATAAAAAAGGTTCATTCCATAGAGTAAGTATATTAGTTAGAGTAGCAACTCAGCATCTATTAAATCCCCGATGTGTATACAGTTTCGATTTCATTAAGTGAACTTGAGGCCAGTGCCACATGTGAGATATGCAAACTTTTGCACGTCTGGAGAAATGTATTCGAATTTGACTAATTATGATAGCAATACAGAAGAAAGAATAGTAATTTACAAATCCTCCATTTCATGACGACCTTGGAGAGGTAATTTAGTATCTTGAATTAACAGTTCGATGGGTTGCCATTACTTCAAAGCTCAGCCATTACTATAAGAAGATTATTTTGTAGAGCGTGATCATATCGCAAACTACATGCCACTAAAGGAGAAAACTGTCATAATCAAAGAAAATTTTCGTAATTTTTTTTAAAAGGTGTAAATGATCCACATTTCTATTCAGATTCAAGAAATGAGTCCTTGTCAATCATAAAACAAATAATACCGCTGTAAATTGAATTAAAAAAATGGTATCTCAGCCAAGAAACACAATTTGATCTCATCTTTTCCTTGAATATTTGCAGGGACGTATAATGCAGTTCATGCGGCATTATAATGCAGTTCATGAAATTTCGTTGATCATCAGCTTAATTTCCGCTTAATTAAGATGCTTGTTAGCAAAAATTCATTTTTTTGATATCCAACTTGTTTCATACTACTTATGAAGTGGCTCCATGTCGGTAGTATATAAGCACAGGAATAATTTGCAAAATGTTTGCTTTTTAAAACTGCTCAAATAATTTTTTGGACCACATGAACGTAGTCTCCGAAAAAAGTGAATCTTTTCATAATAAAATTTTTACTGTATACAGATACTTTTTTAAGTCGACATTCTACCTAGTATACACACTTCATTCGATCATGCTCTTGTTGACAGTTAGCAATTTGGGTGTAAAACTTGTTTTTCAAATGATGCAGCACTAAATAGTAAAAATAGAAATACAAATGCGCTCGTTGAGGCGAAAAATTTGAATTATTTACTGAAATATGAATAGGATTTACGTTCAGTTATGTCAACATATCGGCCTAGGCTTATGCATTATTGAATCATAATGCATGAATCATAACTTATGCATTAGTATGCTTCAAACTTCCAATCTTGTTTATCCTATGACAATCTCAATTCAAATACTTTCAGTGGATATATTATGTTGAATTATGCGACTTGGATCTCTGAAAGATTTGATAGACATGGGATAAGCTAACTTGAGCTTCTTAATCCGTTCATTTTCAGAATTCATTACTGAAATTCGCTTGTTTTAAGTTCTGTTTCGTATTCAATCCACTTGATTCAAAGCTACGTTGCTTGAAGTTGGATCTGCATTTTTATCAAATATATTTGTTAATCAACATTTTCATTCACACATATCCTGTTTTGCACAATCACATTTACGCGATGTATTTGTATATATATATATATATATATATATAGGGCTCCGCAAAAAAAACTTCGCTTTTCATATGAAAACAGATTACATTGTAATTTAAGACAAGTCATGATATTGTAATTGTTGCAACTATACAACACAGTGACAAAGTGACTATTGAACATAATTTCCATTTGCATCAGCGATTCTTTGCAAATGAAGAAGTAAATTTTCAAGTTCTTTAAGAAGCTTGCTGCTCATCATGGCATCCATGTAATTGACGAAATTGTGGTGAATTTCATGTGAATTTTCAAAGTCATGTCCCCTTCTGAACGCTTCATAATTTCTAAATAAGAATCTGTCCATCAAGTTTGTGTCTGGTGAGTATGGAGACTGCTTCAGCAGAGACATGTGTTGGGCCTTAAAACAATTCAGTAAAAACAACGAGCAACATGAGGTCGAGCGTTGTCGTGTTGAACAACCATCTCCCACCTAGGCAACACACTTTCAAACTCAGATGCCATGTTTTCTAAGAAATCAATGTATCGTTGAGAGTTAATTGATGCTCCATCATGCAATGCCTCAATCGGTAATGCATTGATGTGCAGTAATTTGATGCCAGTATGATCAGCACTTTGCGATCGGAAATTGTCCTCCTCGCAACAGCAGGTCTATTTCTCGCACTTCATCCCAGGCTCGGTTGTTCTCTTTAGCTGGAATATCCTTGAAGTATACCCACTTTTCGTCTATAACAATAACATTTTCTCTGGATCTTCTTCTTGAATATCTTTTCAATTATAGTTTGGCAACACTCAATTCTTGTTTCTTTATTTTGTTGAGTTAGTTCATTGTGGTATCCATTTGCAACATACAGACTTTCTTATGCAAATCTCTGATCAAAATTCGGTTCACAGCATCGCAGTCAATTCCCGTAATTCGGCTCAAATCACTGCATGATAAGCGATTATTTTCTTCAATTTTCTCACGAATTAGTTCTACGTTTTCGGTAGAAGTGCTCGTCCGTGGTCTTCCAGACCCTGATTTTCTCTTAAATGAATATCTTTTTCCTTCGGAAAATTCGCTGGCAACTTGTTGTATCCGACGAATGCTTACAACATTTTCTTCTCCCCAACGCTGAACTAGTAGTAACCTACGCATTTGTGCACACGAAAAGCCATTTGCTTGCAAGGTGTCAATGAAAAAGTACATACAAATGATCCTGCTTGAAATCTGCTGTAGCCATGAGATCGAGGTGTAGAGAGACCAATTTGATTAATGATGAAAATGAAATTGAATAGATACATGTAAAACAAAGCTTGCTATGCTATGCCAGGTAGCAACAGAAGCTATGTTATAGTAATCCATGCTATAATATTGCTATAATTATGCCCTCTAGGACAGAATGGACAGCAAATAAGGCATGACATACAACCAGAAAAGCAGGTCAGTACAAATGCGAAGTTTTTTTTGCGGAGCCCGATATATATATATATATATATATATATATATATATATATTTTTAAATTATATTATATTTTATATTATTATATTATATTTTAATATATATTTTTCTAGGTCGGTGCCATGGTCAGACAGCTACTGGTGACTTGAACTCTTTTTATCGCTCTCATTTGTTCATTTCCCGCATTTTGTATATAAACTCCCATTGCTATTGTATTCAGGTTTTACCGCGCTGAAATGGAATGTTAACATTCTGAAACATGTTCGGTCACTGCAAGAAACTTTGTTTTCTTTTTTAAAAATATGAAGCTGGGTCAACTTTGCATCAACAATATATATATATATATATATATATATATATATATATATATAGAGAGAGAGAGAGAGAGAGAGAGAGAGAAATGAAAGCCCAGAAGGAAAACAAACTCAACTTTGGATTACTCCCCACCGGTTGCGTCCCTTTCATGGGACTTCTCAAGGGATGAGAATCCCATGAAAGGGACGCAACCCGTGGGGAGTAATCCAAAGTTTGAGTTTGTTTTCCTTCTGGGCTTTTTATTTCTCTATTAATTCACCATTTTTGACTCACTCTCTTTTCACAATATATATATATATATATATATATATATATATATATATATATATATATATATGTATATATATATAATAAGTAATCGCCATGAGACTTAATAATAAAGATAAATTAAAAAAAATCAACGTAGTCTCAAGATAAAATTGTTTATTCACGAATTTTTGTCTACGACTTCATCAGGTGAACGAAGTAAATGTGACCTATATATGTAGACATATATATATATATATATATATAAAGCTTTATTTTCTCACTAGGAGAGGCATGCAATTACAAATAACTCAGAGTGTATGTACAAAAATCATAAAAGCGCATTACAATTGCGAACTGAATAAACAAAAGCAGTTAACACAAAATAAAAGAACACTCAAAGTTAACCAAGTCCAAGACACCATACTATAGGTAACAAAAGAGGCAGTGCCGATAAAGGAAAGGACATGGATACCAACCGAGAGATGAACTTACGTGTGGCTCAGCCAACCCCACACCAAACAGTGGTGGACGGACACCGTCCAAAAATGAGGAAGGAGGCCTAGTGGACAGATAGGACGACTATCTACTCTCGAGGTGTCACGCAAACAAGGTAATAGAAACCATGTTGAAAATTAGGCATAACATTATAAATTCATGAAATTAACAGAAAAAATAATGATAGACTAACGTGCCCATCATAAAAGAGTCATAACATTTGAGCGATCCTAGGACCGCAAGAAGAGACAAATCATACAAATCATAGAAACTGAACTTGAGATATGGCATAAGGAATAATATGCATATAGATCGAAAAGTATATATATATATATATATATAGTATACATATACTGTATACATAGTATACATACTGTATACATAGTATACGCGGTTGGTTCAATAAGTAGTGAGACAGATCCACTTCTCGATTTCAGATCGCATTGAAATGTTATGCACTCAATCTATGACATATCTAGGTTGATGCTGCAAAGTTATTTGAATTTTCAATGATACCAATGATTATTGATTGAAATCATAGTTTAAATTTGAATAAGAGCTATTTCGCTCATTCATTTCAATTTTATTGACTACAATCATGCGCATTCATCCTGTTGAATACCGCTCTGTGATAAAATTTTTCGCTCTGCGAAATACGCCTGCCGGCAGAATTTAAGAAATGCTTCAAGAGGCGACGAAGCGCCGTCTAAAGCCACGATTCATCGATGGATTAGTGATTTCAAAAGAGGAAGGGACTCCGTCTTCGACAACGACAAACCTGGCCGGCCTACATATAGTATAGTATATAGTATATAGTATAGTATAGTAGTACATATAGTATACATTTTTGAACGTGGGGACTGTGGCATCAAGAACAGTGGCAAAGGTTTTCGTGCTATGCCATTTTTTCTTTTAGCACCTGAGATGTCTCGAGTACAGAGAGAGGCTAAAGAATCTCATTTTATTAGGATATTTCATCCTTCATTGAATTCCTCTTGAGTTAATGATTTGTCCTATGTCTTGGTATTTTGTGTGCTTTGAATTTGTATACTCCATGATTTCAATAAACATTCATTTTAGTGCTTTGACAAGTTGACTAAAGTCAACGAAATGTATCAGCACTCATAAGGTGGTTCATTTTTAATTTAGGATTCTAGTGTTGGGATTTTAGTTATTTATATATATATATATATATATATATATATATATATATATATATATATATATTTACGCACAAAGTTCCCAGACGCTTCATATTGTCATTGTGAAAGAAAAACACTTTTTTTCCGGACTAGTTTCAAGGCTAGTTTATTGCCTCATCTTCAGCGGTACAACAAAGAATTCAATAAAATCCACAATAAAATTTATATCTACAAGTTTGCTTCAACAGAAACATTTTCATTAACTAAAATCTCAAATAAAATACGTCACAAAATACAGAGAGCGTTGAACCACATAGCTATTGCGCTAAACATGACATTACGAGCGGATTACGTCATAAATTTAATGTCAAAGGAAATTGTCCGTTCCGGTCATTCGATAAGCAATCTGTGTTGTTAATTAAAATAGATTCTAGAATCATTGGGTATTTCGAGCAACCTATAATTTTGAAATTTTCATGTTTCGGTGCATGAACATGCATGGAAACCTCAGTTTGAGTAGGATACCCTCGTAAGTGCTCTGAGATACGGGTATAGAAATGCCTTTTGGTGGCACCAATGTACCGTATTGGACAGCGGTCGCAGTTATATTGATAAACAATATCCGATCGCAGATCACTCACAATTTTATCTTTGTTGCGAAAAAATCTTTCATTTTACACGTACTGTACGTAGTTTGAATTTCAGCCTTAGACAGTTTTTGATTGATTTTATAAATTCTATGATTGAAATCTTTAAATCCTTCACGAATGAAAGGCACGGACCAATAAATAATTTTCTTATCATTCTCTTTATTTTTATTCTCTTGCTTTGCACAAAACTTGTTCTTCGACTTGCTTTTTTACTTTCAAAATTGTTTCCAATTGAAAACCATTACCTATAAATGTTTCAATAATTTTCTCAGATGCTGATTCATACAGAGTCTGATCAGAGCAAATTCTGAAGGCTCGAGACAGCAACGAACGAATGGCTGCTAATTTATATTTTTCAGGCGCATAAGCGAACTGAGGAGTATAGACTCCAGTGTTTGTTGATTTGATATGGAAATCAATTTTGAAAGAATTATCAGTTTCAAGAGTTATCTCCGTATCTAAAAATGTGATGCATTTGTTACTACTTTCTTCTAGAGTAAATTGGATGTTCTCATCCAATGAGTTGATGAAGTTCAGAAACTTTTTAGCATCACTACTATTTTTGAAAATCGTGAAACAATCGTCCACATAACGACGATAAAAAATTGGCAATGTGCCTTCATACTTATGGAATTTGCTTTCAAGCATATCGAGAGCAAACGCAGCCATAGTAGGGCCAAGGTTAGAGCCCATGGCCATACCGTCCACCTGGTGGTATAGTTGGTTGTCAAAACTGAACAAAATGTTTGTGCACGCAAGGTTCAATAGACTTTTTAAAGCTTTCTCCGAAATTGGAAAGTCACCGAAATCGATCAACGAGGTTATGTGATTAATGGTTCTGTTCACAGGAATATTCGTAAATAAACTTTTAACATCCAAGCTAAAGAGATCAAATTCTTTTTCCTCAGGAAGAGATAAAGATTTTATGTCTTCAACAAACTGAAAAGTATCTTTCAAGGAAAACTTTCGAGGAACATACTTTTTCAGTAAATCATCAAGCCAAAGAGCTAATTTGGATGTGTAAGAATTGCGCATACTCATAATCGGACGGTACGGCGGGTTGGAAGTGCATTTATGAACTTTCAGTAAGCCATAAAGGCGAACCGGTTGCGAACCACATGCGCGAATGGATTTGAAGATATCGTCATTTATCAGTTTTTTAGCTTTAAGGTCTTGTAGCTTACGATTAAAACGATCTTCCTCAAGAATAAAAGGATTCTTTTTAGAACGCTTGTCAACTTTGTAAGTTTTGAAACGACTCGTATCAGATAAAACTTCTTGAAGTTTCTCGATGTAAATTTTCTTATCTTGAATAAGGATTCCGTTTCCTTTGTCAAATTTTGAGACAACAATATCGTTATTTTTGGCTAATCTACGAATAGCATTCAATTTGGATTTCCATCCTTTGGACACGCGATGCTTACTGAAGTAACTTTTGAACGCATTTCTAATTTTAGCAATGATATCATTATTGATGAGTTCACCATCCTGAGCTTTCAGTCTCGAGACTAGACTTTCAGCTTCAGCTTTTTGTTCATCATAACGAATTTTAGAAGGAGGAAAACACATCGAAAACCCTAGAGCAAGTAAATCTTTTTCAGAATCCGTCAAGGATACAGAAGACAGGTTAAGAACAGTCGATTTAATGCTTTTCTCAGGGAAAGAAGAAACAGAAGTTTGAGAGCTTTCTAGATTCTTTAGTTTTTTGTTGTGAACAGTTTGAACTATCGATTTGGTCTTAGCTATCTTATGCTCAATGATCGACTTCATGACCTCCCTATCAGGAGGCTGAACAGAACAGTAAAACTTTTCTAGCTCGCTCGATTTCAGTTTTTTGTCATGTTTTGCCTCACCAATTTGCTTTCTCAGGGCTGCTCCTTGCGCTTTTCTGATTCCTTGTTTTGAGGATTTCAGCAAACTTGGAATACGCAGATTGAGAAATTTTGGTATTACGCGACGTTTCTTGCATTCAGTTAGAAAACGTAGTCGAAGATCAGCGCGAAGTTATTTGTCCGCGATTTTGACTCCTTGTTTCAACTGCTGCTGGCTTTCTGGGTTTAAACCCGGTTGAATAATGTTTACGCACAAAGTTCCCAGACGCTTCATATTGTCATTGTGAAAGAAAAACACTTTTTTTCCGGACTAGTTTCAAGGCTAGTTTATTGCCTCATCTTCAGCGGTACAACAAAGAATTCAATAAAATCCACAATAAAATTTATATCTACAAGTTTGCTTCAACAGAAACATTTTCATTAACTAAAATCTCAAATAAAATACGTCACAAAATACAGAGAGCGTTGAACCACATAGCTATTGCGCTAAACATGACATTACGAGCGGATTACGTCATAAATTTAATGTCAAAGGAAATTGTCCGTTCCGGTCATTCGATAAGCAATCTGTGTTGTTAATTAAAATAGATTCTAGAATCATTGGGTATTTCGAGCAACCTATAATTTTGAAATTTTCATGTTTCGGTGCATGAACATGCATGGAAACCTCAGTTTCAGTAGATACCCTCGTAAGTGCTCTGAGATATACGGGTATAGAAATGCCTTTTGGTGGCACCAATGTACCGCATTGGACAGCGGTCACAGTTATATTGATAAACAATATCCGATCGCAGATCACTCACAATTTTATCTTTGTTGCGAAAAAATCTTTCATTTTACACGTACTGTACGTAGTTTGAATTTCAGCCTTAGACAGTTTTTGATTGATTTTATGAATTCTATGATTGAAATCTTTAAATCCTTCACGAATGAAAGGCACGGACCAATAAATAATTTTCTTATCATTCTCTTTATTTTTATTCTCTTGCTTTGCACAAACTTTTTCTTCGACTTGCTTTTTTACTTTCAAAATTGTTTCCAATTGAAAACATTACCTATAAATGTTTCAATAATTTTCTCAGATGCAGATTCATACAGAGTCTGATCAGAGCAAATTCTGAAGGCTCGAGACAGCAACGAACGAATGGCTGCTAATTTATATTTTTCAGGCGCATAAGCGAACTGAGGAGTATAGACTCCAGTGTTTGTTGATTTGATATGGAAATCAATTTTGAAAGAATTATCAGTTTCAAGAGTTATCTCCGTATCTAAAAATGTGATGCATTTGTTACTACTTTCTTCTAGAGTAAATTGGATGTTCTCATCCAATGAGTTGATGAAGTTCAGAAACTTTTTAGCATCACTACTATTTTTGAAAATCGTGAAACAATCGTCCACATAACGACGATAAAAAATTGGCAATGTGCCTTCATACTTATGGAATTTGCTTTCAAGCATATCGAGATAAAAATTGTGATCTCAAATGAAACTGTAACTCACTGTATCTCATATGAAACTGTAACAAAGATAAAATTGTGAGTGATCTTCGATCGGATATTGTTTATCAATATAACTGTGACCGCTGTCCAATGCGGTACATTGGTGCCACCAAAAGGCATTTCTATACCCGTATCTCAGAGCACTTACGAGGGTATCCTACTCAAACTGAGGTTTCCATGCATGTTCATGCACCGAAACATGAAAATTTCAAAATTATAGGTTGCTCGAAATACCCAATGATTCTAGAATCTATTTTAATTAACAACACAGATTGCTTATCGAATGACCGGAACGGACAATTTCCTTTGACATTAAATTTATGACGTAATCCGCTCGTAATGTCATGTTTAGCGCAATAGCTATGTGGTTCAACGCTCTCTGTATTTTGTGACGTATTTTATTTGAGATTTTAGTTAATGAAAATGTTTCTGTTGAAGCAAACTTGTAGATATAAATTTTATTGTGGATTTTATTGAATTCTTTGTTGTACCGCTGAAGATGAGGCAATAAACTAGCCTTGAAACTAGTCCGGAAAAAAAGTGTTTTTCTTTCACAATGACAATATGAAGCGTCTGGGAACTTTGTGCGTAAACATTATTCAACCGGGTTTAAACCCAGAAAGCCAGCAGCAGTTGAAACAAGGAGTCAAAATCGCGGACAAATAACTTCACGCTGATCTTCGACTACGTTTTCTAACTGAATGCAAGAAACGTCGCGTAATACCAAAATTTCTCAATCTGCGTATTCCAAGTTTGCTGAAATCCTCAAAACAAGGAATCAGAAAAGCGCAAGGAGCAGCCCTGAGAAAGCAAATTGGTGAGGCAAAACATGACAAAAAACTGAAATCGAGCGAGCTAGAAAAGTTTTACTGTTCTGTTCAGCCTCCTGATAGGGAGGTCATGAAGTCGATCATTGAGCATAAGATAGCTAAGACCAAATCGATAGTTCAAACTGTTCACAACAAAAAACTAAAGAATCTAGAAAGCTCTCAAACTTCTGTTTCTTCTTTCCCTGAGAAAAGCATTAAATCGACTGTTCTTAACCTGTCTTCTGTATCCTTGACGGATTCTGAAAAAGATTTACTTGCTCTAGGGTTTTCGATGTGTTTTCCTCCTTCTAAAATTCGTTATGATGAACAAAAAGCTGAAGCTGAAAGTCTAGTCTCGAGACTGAAAGCTCAGGATGGTGAACTCATCAATAATGATATCATTGCTAAAATTAGAAATGCGTTCAAAAGTTACTTCAGTAAGCATCGCGTGTCCAAAGGATGGAAATCCAAATTGAATGCTATTCGTAGATTAGCCAAAAATAACGATATTGTTGTCTCAAAATTTGACAAAGGAAACGGAATCCTTATTCAAGATAAGAAAATTTACATCGAGAAACTTCAAGAAGTTTTATCTGATACGAGTCGTTTCAAAACTTACAAAGTTGACAAGCGTTCTAAAAAGAATCCTTTTATTCTTGAGGAAGATCGTTTTAATCGTAAGCTACAAGACCTTAAAGCTAAAAAAACTGATAAATGACGATATCTTCAAATCCATTCGCGCATGTGGTTCGCAACCGGTTCGCCTTTATGGCTTACTGAAAGTTCATAAATGCACTTCCAACCCGCCGTACCGTCCGATTATGAGTATGCGCAATTCTTACACATCCAAATTAGCTCTTTGGCTTGATGATTTACTGAAAAAGTATGTTCCTCGAAAGTTTTCCTTGAAAGATACTTTTCAGTTTGTTGAAGACATAAAATCTTTATCTCTTCCTGAGGAAAAAGAATTTGATCTCTTTAGCTTGGATGTTAAAAGTTTATTTACGAATATTCCTGTGAACAGAACCATTAATCACATAACCTCGTTGATCGATTTCGGTGACTTTCCAATTTCGGAGAAAGCTTTAAAAAGTCTATTGAACCTTGCGTGCACAAACATTTTGTTCAGTTTTGACAACCAACTATACCACCAGGTGGACGGTATGGCCATGGGCTCTAACCTTGGCCCTACTATGGCTGCGTTTGCTCTCGATATGCTTGAAAGCAAATTCCATAAGTATGAAGGCACATTGCCAATTTTTTATCGTCGTTATGTGGACGATTGTTTCACGATTTTCAAAAATAGTAGTGATGCTAAAAAGTTTCTGAACTTCATCAACTCATTGGATGAGAACATCCAATTTACTCTAGAAGAAAGTAGTAACAAATGCATCACATTTTTAGATACGGAGATAACTCTTGAAACTGATAATTCTTTCAAAATTGATTTCCATATCAAATCAACAAACACTGGAGTCTATACTCCTCAGTTCGCTTATGCGCCTGAAAAATATAAATTAGCAGCCATTCGTTCGTTGCTGTCTCGAGCCTTCAGAATTTGCTCTGATCAGACTCTGTATGAATCAGCATCTGAGAAAATTATTGAAACATTTATAGGTAATGGTTTTCAATTGGAAACAATTTTGAAAGTAAAAAAGCAAGTCGAAGAAAAAGTTTGTGCAAAGCAAGAGAATAAAAATAAAGAGAATGATAAGAAAATTATTTATTGGTCCGTGCCTTTCATTCGTGAAGGATTTAAAGATTTCAATCATAGAATTCATAAAATCAATCAAAAACTGTCTAAGGCTGAAATTCAAACTACGTACAGTACGTGTAAAATGAAAGATTTTTTCGCAACAAAGATAAAATTGTGAGTGATCTGCGATCGGATATTGTTTATCAATATAACTGTGACCGCTGTCCAATGCGGTACATTGGTGCCACCAAAAGGCATTTCTATACCCGTATCTCAGAGCACTTACGAGGGTATCCTACTCAAACTGAGGTTTCCATGCATGTTCATGCACCGAAACATGAAAATTTCAAAATTATAGGTTGCTCGAAATACCCAATGATTCTAGAATCTATTTTAATTAACAACACAGATTGCTTATCGAATGACCGGAACGGACAATTTCCTTTGACATTAAATTTATGACGTAATCCGCTCGTAATGTCATGTTTAGCGCAATAGCTATGTGGTTCAACGCTCTCTGTATTTTGTGACGTATTTTATTTGAGATTTTAGTTAATGAAAATGTTTCTGTTGAAGCAAACTTGTAGATATAAATTTTATTGTGGATTTTATTGAATTCTTTGTTGTACCGCTGAAGATGAGGCAATAAACTAGCCTAGAAACTAGTCCGGAAAAAAAGTGTTTTTCTTTCACAATGACAATATATATATATATATATATATATATATATATATATATATATATATACCGATAGTCAGTAGATTATGAATATTTATATTGATTATGTGGCATTCATTTTGATTACAATATTAACGGTATGATCTGGGAGTCAGTTGATTTATTGGACTGCTTGCCATCTGTGACAGGAAGGGCTCAAGTAAGTGAAGCTTGTGTTATTTTGTAGCCATATTAAGTGATATTTAGTGACCATTTTAAAGTGATGAAGCATCTTACTCCTTATATCACTAACAATTCTACCGTAAGATCTTGAGACCACGCCGTATATAAACTCTGTAAGGTCTTATCCATCTTACAAATCTTCCGAATGTTCTTACGCTTGATCTTTCCGATCTGTTTCAGGATCTTGACAGACTTGTAAAAATGCTAAAAGTCTTGCATATACAGTAAAATCGTTCAAGTCCTACAAGAAAAGTTAAGCATAATGGCGAGATTCTTTCGCAACTTTTGTCTATTTTTCACAAGATCTGTCGATTAGTGAATTGCCTTATGAAAAGAGATAGGTGGAAACCCCATTGGACTACTTTTCTGTGGAACGGGACGGAAAATTAGCAAGCCTGGAAATTGAAGATGTCACCTTGCACTGGCCCCTCTTATTGCATATATTTGTAGAAAGAACACATTACACATGCATTTCATTACCAAGAATGTACACAGTGAGATCAAATCATGGATCTATTACATCTACACTGTAAACCAAACTGTGCCCAATATGTGACCGATTATGTGCCCGACGCATTTTCGTCACATCGGTCACATTTGGTCAGATATGCGACTTCCATGTGACCGATGAGGAATCATCATAAATCATGCACATACGGCAAGTACTTGATGAGAATAATTCAAATTGATTTTACGAATACTTTTCGGCATGTTTTGATCAAAATATCATTGGCAAAAAGATAATATCATACTGAACTTGGTTTGATTAAAAAGTGTTTTAATGTCGATAATGATTGTGTAGTTTAACAATATGACAGATTTTTCGTCAGACCGGTCACATTTGGTCACATATGTGACCGATGATGAATCACCATTGATCATGCATATGCGTCGAGTGCTCGATGAGAATAATTGAAATTGATTTTCCGAATACTTTGTGGTGTGTTTTGTTCAAGGACATCACTGGAAAGAAGATTATATCATATTGAAAACTGTTTCAATCGGGATAGTGATTGTGTGATTGAAAAATGTGACACATGTCTCCGTTTAATCTAATTGATCTCGCCGGGAAGTTGTGTCATCGTGTTGTAAGTGAAGTTGTATTATCTTGCCTAGACAGCGTGAAACAAATGAGTTTCATGTCAATGGTCAGCTTTTTTATTACATTGAGAATGACAAACTGGGAGAAATTAAACCATGACGTCCTATTCCCAAATAGAATCTTCAATCGCAATGTTCTGAGAAGTGAGTCTATACAAAATTGAATTAATGTGTAAATGGTTCAATCAAACAATTTTATCGTTAAAAACAGTAATAGATGTTGCCACAGCCATCGATTGTTTCATTGGCGTATAGATAAGATGTTTATTACATCAGCTTATCTATTTGTTTTTGAAAATCAGGTGGCGGTTGGCGTTGAGCAACACACAATGATTAGGGCATTCTGAATTAAGCATTGGTGGTCAATTTAAAAGTAAATGGAAAGTAGAATATGTATCTAATGATTTGCAAATATTTGCTGTTCTTTCCATAAGCTCCTCAATTGAAAGTATGGTCTTTTCTTCCCACCAGGAAGTGAAATCATTTAAACCATAATTTACGGCTCAATTTAATTAAGAGGCAGTACTTCTACTCTCCAAAACCTAAATAAGTAGTAAGTTTTAATTATCACAATAATTGGAAGAGGCGATAATCATGAGTGTTCGGGCAGATATTAGTTACATATTAGTAACATTAAGTCACATATCAGCCGTGTTGCATGTGACCAATTTGGTCACATAAAGTCACATATCTGCCGTGCTGAATATGACCGATTTGGGCACATTTGGTCACATAAAGGCAGTGGCAAACGTCATATGTGCTGGGTACATAATCGGTTACATATTGGACACAGTTTTGTTTACAATGTATGTACATGTATATGTACTTAATTTTTCTAAAATGACATGTGCGAGCATGATACACAGCATATGACATGTCGAGCCTACAATGTAGACCTAAATAGTTAATATTTTCAGTTAAAGACAAATCTTACTCTGCAAGTCGCACATCCGGAAGAGAGCGATGAAGACTTATCATATCGCTGGCAAATTGGTTGAATTTCTGAATTTTGTAGCCTTCGTCGTACTTCTTCAGATCAGCTGCTGACAGTTTATTTCGATCGATAATAACTGCTTTCCCTCCTTCTCCTGAAAAGGTTGTGTTGTTAAAACAAGTGCATTTCCAAGTTACAAAAGAAGAGGGTTTGCAGATTGCCAATAGAAACAAAAAAGCAATGGAAGATACAATGCTGAAAAGTTCTTTATAGACGCAATGAAAAAGAAAGTATTTGCAATTTAAATCAACATTTTCTTCCAACGGAAGAAACTTTCAGTAAACTTCATTAACGGTTGTCCTACGTGCTATTCGATCACCAGTCAAATGCGAAACGGATATAAATTAACCGGGTTTAATTGAATTTTTTTAATGCTTCAAGTATGAATTTAATCATTATATGCTTGAACATTATTTAGTAAAACTTTTTACACTCAAATTATCTCTAATGATCTTCTGTGAAAAATACATGTACATGTGGTTTGTGCCAACCACCAAATCATGAATAATAAGTAGTCGTGCATACTTGCTAGCAGTAATTATTCGTTACTTGCCTTCGAACTACATTTGCATAATAGCCCTATCATGTATCTTTTAACTAACTAAGCAATAACAACCTTGTAATCATTTAATTGTTATTAAAACATGATTAAATTTCTGTAGATCTGTAGCACTTATGTTGAAATTTTCAATACACTGATTGGTGCATTCCTTGCACAAGTCTGATCGATGACTATCGCAACGAGGCTTATCACACTTGGCACAACAAACAAATGTCTTTCGATACGTGACACTCATCTCCAAACGACGTTCCTCAGTTTCATATTGAAAAGATGCAGTGCTGCGAGTTTTAGCAGGTGGGCTACTCCCCGAATATTATTACGAACAGTACCGATGTATGTCGCTTTTTTCTCTGAGTTCATCAACCAGTTCCATGGAAGTAGCCTATACCAATTATCAACCGATAGATGACGATCAAGTGCATAGTAACGTCGAGTTTTGTGACATTTTTATTTGGCATAACAGTTCCAATTTCAATGTAAACTTTTCCATTCAAGATGCAAAATGTCTCAGCACAACACAACCACATAAATCTGATCCCGAATTTCCCTGGTTTAGAGCTGATGTATTGTTGAAATGTGACTCATCCGTGAAACTCCAGAAGCAGGTCGTTATAGTCAAGTATGGCCTGGGAATAAAGAAAGGGATGGATCAGCGTTGAATTCTTGAAACATGTCACATATCGGCGCAGGTTTGTCACAGTGATCACGACGTAATGTGCCATCAAAACGTAACACTGACTTAATTTGAAGGAATCTTTCTCGAGTCACTGTGGCTCTATAAACGGGATAACCATCACATAGACTCCAAAGTTCCGATGCATTACGATATCTAGCCCGAAAAGGTCCAAGCAAAATAAGCAATCTACGATTGATTCAAATTCAATCAAATCGATGATGTGCAGAAACCTTTTCCTGTTGTCAGGATTTATTCTGCTCCAATTTCTGAGAGTCGTCGATCTTTCAGGTTTGAATAAGTCGTGGTAAGAGCTTTGACAAATACATCAACACTGCCTTTCGCTCAGTCAATGGATTCACAGCAGCAGCTGTTCCTTGGATGAAACGTAATATGTTTCTGACAGGCTCTCTGCCAGTAGCACCATTGGGATTCCTGGTCTTCCACGCACGTCCGAATGAAGATCCATAAGACGAATGTGACTGTGTACATGTCGGTGTGTTCATTTCATCAATAGATTCAGTTTCCTAATTGTCATCGGTGTGGATCATCACTAAATCATTTTCAGGCAATGAATCGTCTCGGAAGGTAAACTCGTTGACGTCTGTTCTATAGGATCTGCTCATCATCAGCGTTGTCAAAATTAAACGTGCATGGATGAATCATCCTCTTCACGCCGTTGTACGTTCAAGTATATTCACTGCACTCGATAGCACGGTCTTTACACTCACTCTTCGGCTGAGTTATCATGTTCAGCAGAAGTGCCGATCACTGTGACTGTTCAGTTCACTGCCTTAATGTCCTCTGTTTTATTCGATCTTTCATCAAGTTCATCAATAATGCCTTTTGATTGGTCGTTACCTGATCTTACGTGTTCGTCACAGAACAAAAAATTCTTTTCTCACTACGAGTGGAAAGGTATTTTACTTATAGTACCAAGTTAATATGCTCTATTTAACACATAACAAAGCACTGAAATACACGATCATTGAATTTTTTAAATTTGCATTACATACCGGTATCTATTGTAAATTAGCATTACTTCTTGATACCATGATTCAACGTTTCATGTTGTACTATTTTATATATTGGGGCACAACTTTGAAGTTGATCACAAGACGAGAATTATAACTGAAAAATGAACAGTCGAATACCTGGTTTTGACTGACCCGTTGCGCTCTTAAACCAATATCTAGTCCTATGGTTATGTGTTTAGAAATGTAACTGAAGATTTTCACGATCTAATAAGGTCATATAATGATCAAAAATCACGAAAGGACATTTGGCTAGAACAACTATAATCCAAAATATATTGCATCGGGTATCCTATAGCCGAAAGAGAAGTGAACCTCTTGAGTTCCAGAGTATAGCGCAAACTGTTGATATGCAAGTGTCTAATTCTGGGATTACGAAACAAGGTCAAACAAGTCCTTCCTATTAGCTTGAAGAGCAGCAACTGAACACTTCAAATTCCACACGTCCTGAATCTGTAGGCCTACTAAGCAGATTGCAGATTGAAAAGTGTAGCAATCATGGCACTGTGCAGGCCTATTTCCGATTTGTATGGATGAAATTGTAAAAATGGAGAAATGTATGAGCACCGCTACATGGAATAAATCAATTTCATTAAAATGTGCTATCTGAGGTTATGTGGTGACAGCAAGCATCGCAAAATCGCCTCCTAGTACAACTGATACTGTGCTAAGTGCCGTTGAATAATAAAAACAATATTTTTGCATGTTAATAAAAGGAAATGAAATAAACTTAGCTTTCGACGCACAGACAATTTGTTTTTATTTTGTAATGTATATTCGGCGAACCGCCCTTCTCAATCAGAATTTTAATTTACAGTGATCTTATCTAACAAGTACTATGATTTTAAATCAAATCTGGAAATGTCTATAAAAATATCATGGGTGAATGGGAGAAGATAGTGAAGTCAAAGATAATAAAGTCAACAGAGCACATTACTGTACAAGCCATCAACAATACACTTTCATGCACATCCAACCTAATGCTGTAGAGTTAATGCTGGTAAATCTGCGTGGTTCCATTCTGTTTTGTTATTGATCAATTTTATGTTTTGTTCTTTTGTATTTCTAATAATTACGGCCTCTGCTGTTTGTCTTTCCACTGCGTTATTGTGATGCACTCATATGTTGAAAAAGAAATTGTAAAACAGCAGGAATAACTTATGAGATAGATTGTGACAGATGTAAAGCAATATATGTTGGTGAAACGTCGAGAAATGCAAGAACAACAGGTAATGAACACATCAAACATTAAAAAAGGAAAAACAGGAATCATCAGTACTATGGAGACACTGTGAAAACAAGCATGAAGGAATTAAAACATGAAAACTTCAACATGAACGTTACAGGAATGCATCACAATAACGCAATGGAAAGACAAACAGCAGAGGCCGTAATTACAGTCCGTTTCATAAAAAGTGGATCATCCTAAAATTTGACTAAATAGAACATAAGTATGATACAGAAAGCATTTTTCATGTTATTTCATGTCCCTAATATATTTAAATGTCCTTATATAATCTGATAAGCTATGATACAGTAACGGTTCTTAAGAAGCTAATATTTTGTGGCACTGCCCTTATTGTCAATAACATTACCAATTCGTCTAGGCATTGATTCGATGATATCGTTGATTTTTGACTGATCTAACTTTCTCCACTCTCTTTTTAACAGTGACGTAAGTTGTGATACGCCATCTGTAGGTAGCAGTGAACGACGAACGTTACGTTTTACAATACTCCATACATTTTCTATGGGATTCAGATCAGGAGAACGAGCTGGCCAAGATAATGTCCTAAGCCCTAATTGAGACTTGCATAAGTTGACTCTACTACTCCTGTGACACGTAGCATTATCATCCATAGATAACCAAGTCGATGGAATATCACCAAGTTGATCTGTCATTTGGCCCAATGTGAATTCGTAAAAATAAAACATTCACATAGAGTTCAGAATTCATGGTTCCTTGCTTGTATGTGAAGTTCAGAGCGGCCATTGGTCCAAATGGCAGCCCAAATCAGTAGTAGTCGCACCCACCGTGTACCCGGGGACGATGTAAATGTCTCCGAATTTCATTGATCAGCTTTTATCCATAATCTCAATCGACCATCACTATCCTTCAAACGAGACAGATGCCTCATCAGACCACGACAACCCGATCCCATGATTTCGCAGTTGACAATGGCTCAATTGCCCATCTGAGACGTCTTTTTGTATGTGATCTGATTAATTCGATCTGAGAGGGCCTCTTACAGCTCTTGAAATTCGACTCAATAAGTCTTCTACGAATAGTGGACTTAGAAATAGACGACGAATCTAATGCAGCCATCTCAGTTAACGAGAGACTTGGATCAACTTTAACAAATTCTCAAAATTAGGCGGTCTCTACGTTTGGATGTTATTGTTGGATCTCGTTATTGTTCATTTGTTGCTTTGTATTGTTTTCAACCGGTAAGAGATAGATTTCTAGCTGAAAGCAATGAGGAGTGGCTGCCAACACCACCGCAACAAAGTCAGGAAGCTACTGGAACATGAAGGTTCAGTTAATCACATGTAGCAGTTACATTATTGTTGATGAATAATGGTGGCTATTAATGGCTTGATTGGACCGATTTTCTTTATTTTTGTTTTGCTTGATAGCTGGTTGGCTTGTAGAAACAACATATTACATAACAATAGGAAACAAATGTTAATTTTATAAAGAGTGAGGTATGATTTTGATGTGTAAACATTGCTAAAATGAAGATCAAATTATTCTACTACTTTTCTATCTATAACAGGAAAACTAAACTCAATATTCATGCTTGAAAATTTCCAACATTGATATTAGGTAAGCACAACTGACATATCTTCCAAATTTCAGAGAAATAAGTTTCAAGTTATGGCGGAGTAGACCAAAGTTGAAGTTAAGGCGATGTTTACAGGGTGTATCCATTTTTTTATGAATACAATCTGTAT
>CAJQUW010003100.1:0-28961 GCA_907163375.1 Prostheceraeus crozeri | reverse complement strand
CTCTTCCTCTGTTTGTCTAGAAAGGAAACATTGGAACATGTAACGTTAATGAAATGGTACAATCTGCTGACATAATACCATAGCAATCGAACAATGAGCAGCCAGTTCAACATTTAACACGCCAAATTGTGCAAAGTTTCAGTGACTGCTATCAATCGGATCACACAGCAGAGAGACACAGTCGATGTCAAGTTCTACAGAGAAGTTTGTGAGCGTTTTTTCATGCGCCTCCTACCTTTTTTTAAAATGATCGGAGGGCCCAACATTATCGAGAACACTTTTGCGCAATGATCTGAATTTTCGAATCTGAAGGAGTCGTGGCGATCGGAGCATTTTGAAGGAATTCAGAGCAATCCGCAAGCGACGCACAACTATTTCTCCTATCTCTGCAAGGTATTATAAACTTCTTTTTGCCCACTTATTAAGTTCCTGCATGTGCTATCTGTTTGAATCAGTTTGCACTTCTAGCAAAGTGATACGATTAAACAATCTAATTCTGTGGTTGAAGTTAATGGATTCTCTGATAATAGCTACTTTTGCAATGCGCGCTTGGCCAATCACGCGAGCCAAAGAGAGACGAGTATCTAGGTCAATCTTTATAGCTTCCTACCATCGCATGTAGTGGCTAAGATCGGATTATGTCCGCTCTAGACTAACCCACATGCAAATGAATCAATTTCTGTGCGATAATTAGTATAAATTCTGATTTGATCTTTAGTTATCACTCTATGTGCATGATTAATTACAGCGAACAGCCGATAGTTCGCACGACTGCAATAAGCATTTGGTGCCCGTTGAAATATCTGAACTGTCATTTCTGAAACTTGAATCCGTGCACGAGGAGAACCACCTCTTCATTGGATTGCCAAGGATGTGGCCTGCACGAGGTGCGATCCGCCTCCCCAACCGGGAAGTAAAGCATATCCCTCAACACCTGCCTCGAAAGAGGACCGCGGAGTCGTCGGATTTTTGGTGGACGGGCCGACTGTTCCCGCGTGGTAGCTGGCGCTCTTCATCCTTCTGGCGGGAGATATTGAACGCAACCCCGGTCCCACCCTCACATGTAACACCACAAATACGCAAACATCACACTCACCCAATACAACACACGCTGGATTTGTACCAAACACAGACAGAGCACCACCATCACGAACAATCAAAACAAACCCATCACAGTTCCCACGCCAACCCCCACCCACATCACAACCACTACCATTCTCTTCTACCCCCAACCCTCAACACAGCACCTCCAGACAACAACTCATCAAAGGTGCCACAAGATCTCAAACCAACAACATAGAAGTGACACCCTCACTAACATACAGCTAAACATCAACGGCATCCAAAACAAAATTTCAGAACTCACAGAGCTCATCCTAGACAACAAGGCCGAAGTTATGTGCATACAACAAAGCAAGCTCAGACCCAACAATTCCCAATTACACCACCATTCTCACAGATCGAAAACACAACAAAGGCAGCGGCCTCCTCACCTACATGCACAGCTCCATCACACAAACATCTAGAACAGCAATGCCTCAAAATACATCACGCACAAAACAAGCAATTCCTCATCACAAACGCGTACTCCCCCCCCCCCCAAAAGGCAATCACTCAAGAAACCAACACAGAAATCAACCACTTTCCTATCTACCATACAACCAACGCAACAAATCTCATCCTCACAGATGCAAACGTGCCCTCACTCACATGGTTTTCAGCTGTCAATGACAGCAGAGGAGATGAAATCGGCGATTTCATGGCCACAACCGACTACACCACACTCAACACTAACACACATACACGCCTCCCTTCGGCCCACAACAAACAAAACTCTTCTCCAGACATATTCATCGCCAGTAGGCAAAATTGCACCCCGCACAACATGGACAACCCTAAACAATCTCACATCAATAATCACCACACGCACATCTTCACAAGCCAAAGAAAGAAAAGCATTTTGGAAGCACTACTGATCAAATTGTACAAACCTGCCTTGTGTATCCAAAAACAATTCATGTTCTCGCTTGCTTTGCCCTGGTAGATAGATATCAATTGTTGGTTGCATCCGTTATTCCGTCCTTTTGAGTTGTTGTCATTTCGCTGTGTCAGTGTCGATTGCATTAAGCCTCGTTTACACTAGGCCACTGAGTGTCGGGACATTAGATTTGGAGCGTCAGTCTTCGTCGTCACACACGCGCACCTGCGGTCTCACACAAGAAATGGGTGGGGGCGTAGCGTGAGGGAACTTGTCGAGTAGAGAATCGAGACACTAAATTGAGTTGCAGGGTGGTACAACTTGAAGAGGACACTAAACGATTATGATGCGTTCGCGGTATAAAAATTCTCGTAGAAATGTATGTTCGATACGGTCAATGTATTTGTTATCTCGTACTGATCAAAATGAAGCTAGTTTCATTGAAATCGATACTGTAGATAGAAAGTTATGCATTACAATAACTTCTGTGGTCTTCAACGACTGTGACATTGTTTTACGTTTTTAATTAGTCAGCTGTTCATCAACTTATGTGTTCAAAATGTATTTTTGTGATTTCTCCGCTAATACAGAACAGATTTCGACGATCTAAACTGTGGTATAATCCTTGTAGACAGACGGGTACGATTATGAAAATCAGCTAAGTCATTGCAAATTTCCTAATCAACGGATAACTTGGTGCTTCGTTCACATTACACAACTATCTAACAGTAGCATGAAAATTCAATTCTATGTCAATCCTTTATTACCATTACAATTTAAACGTTAAGATGAATCAAAAAGGGATGTTGGTGATTCGGAAGAGTCATTTTCTCTTAAAATGGATAAGTGGAGCACCGCACAGACAGTGACCTTAGTCGAGCTGTATTTCCAGCATCCATGCCTTTGGAATCAGGGGTCATCAAAAATTGATTGCAATTAAATTGCTCAGTCCAATCAATTAATTGTAATTGATATTTTTACCAATCAATTAATTTTAATTGAAAGTTTGACCAATCAATTAATTGGCATTGGACTCCTGGGCAATCAATTAATTGGTAATTGGAATTACAGACAATCAATTAATTGATATTGAAATGTACCCAATCAATTAATTGATAATTGAATTTATCAATTAACTGATCGATAATTATTAATTAGTCAATGGAAAAACATGTAGGCCTATATTTTTATAAAATAGAGTTAGCCTAGAATAATTGTATTCATATTGGAACTCGATTCAATCAGTTAAAATGCCGGTATTGATATTGTATGATCATTATGCATCCCCATAGTTTTGATGTTCACTGATTTTACTGATTCAGATTTCAATAATTATCATCGTTTTCTGAACTCTCAGCTTAATACTAGGCTACTTTATCAACATAATTTCAAATACCATGGATAATGACTTTCGAAGCTTGACAAGTAAGGGCAATCATGTTGAAGAATATACAGTAGATCAGAGAGTTGAGAGGTCTCAGATTGAGTCAGCAGAATGAATTTTGTATAGTGGATGCGCAGGAATTAAGAAGCGAAAATCTTAGGTGAATTGTAATGATGTATATTACAATGGAAAGAAACTTGATAAAATAATTGAACCAATTAATTGATTATGAATCAATCAATCAATTGATATTGGGACATACAGCAATCAATTAATTGATAATTGGAATTGAAAACAATCAATTAATTGATAAATGAAATTCAGCGCAATCAATCAATTGACATCAATCAATTGAGGTTCAATAAATTTTTGATGACCCCTGTTTGGAATGCCGAATCGACAGATTATAAGATTAGAGACATTCAGAATGCCGCATTAGAAAAGCATTGTCGACACATTGGACATGTAAGGCGTGGACTTAAGCCTAATAAGAAAGAAGATAAAAACTCTACGAAGCACTTATTGGAACGAGAAGAGGAAAGCAAACAAATCAATGAAATCGGGAGCAGGAACTGAGAATGTATACGTTCCCAAATCAGCATGGTTTGCACTGGCGGACCAATTTATTTCAAAATCCAGTGGTGGTGGTCAGACCGAATCCAACCTAGTCATGGTGAGTCCATGGTGAACTTGGTCATTTGCGAGTCCAAATCCTTTTTTTTTATTCGCGCGATTTCTATCACGACATTTGAAGCAGCCAGTAAAAGTTCGTCTGACATTATCAAAACTGTTCATAAAAGAGTCTCAATAGTCTAGTGTCTTGCAATTTAAAAACAGTCGTGTAAACAGCTACGACAGGCCACTGCGATGGCGTATCGAGGGGCGTGGCGCGCGTGCTTTTATGTGGCAAGAATCATTGAATGACAGTTGGCCGAATTCAAACTTCTGGCGGGTAGGGTAGTAGAAATATCTAGTGTTAAGCATTGGTTCAATGAGAGGCCAAATCACATATCTGTGTAAATACATTAACTCAATGGGGAATTGCCTGTTTGAATTGATATTTATAGAATTTGAACCATCTCAAAGATATCAATGACGTGCTACCATAGAATCTCTTGTTTCATCATTCAAGCAATAAAAGTTGTAGTAAAACATGTAGGCCTATTACTACATGAATATTCACGTTATGATAATTCGAGTAGACTAATTGCAATGTCAATGGGCTATTTTGTTTTGGCGACTATGCTATCTATTTTCTTAAAATCCTCGTTGACTATTAGTTTCTATGTTGGCAATGAATACATTTGGAGAGCGCGTCAGCGCTCTCCAAATGTATTCATTGCTGTTTCTGACTTTAATTTATTTGGTATGTTATGTTGGCTGGGCGATTATACTATCCATCATTCCTAAATGCTTGTTGGCAATAAATAAATTTGGAGAGCGCGTCAGCGCGACAGGCCACTGCGATGGCGTATCGAGGGGCGTCGCGCGCGTGCTTTTATGTGGCAAGAATCCGTATCATAATAATAATAATAATAAGACGTTTATTTCAAACACCCAAATGAAAATCGTGGGGGTCAAGTCATACACAAAGACAAATATAGTTACAAAGCAATACAAGAACTTAAGAAGAAAAAAATCATGGTTAAATCACAAAGCAAAAAATAAGCAGCAGGTCGTCGGAAATGGTGCAATATGAAATATATAAGATGGTCATCACATAGTAAATCCGTCATTTAATAGCTTAGCCATAGTTATAAATAGCTATTGCTTCTCATTGCTGTGGCACACAGAGGAATCAAAAATCTGTTTGAGTAGCGTAACCTCTCAGGCAGCAAATGATACAAAGGATGGTCCTCATCATGAACAATCTTCAAAAAGAACGAGTATCCCTGGATCATACGTCGATAACTTAGTGGAACGAATCTTACACAGCCACAATCAGATTTTTCGCAGATAATTCGATGACAGCGATTTTGTAAACGCTCCAATAAAAAATGTTTCAACTGGCGTATCACATAAATCTTTGACGACGCTTTCTTTGCAATAAACAATACATGTTCTCTCCACGTCAATCTGCTATCAATGATCACACCGAGTAATCTTAAACTATGTACAGTCTCAATTGATGACAGATGATATCTTTCACAGTCAAAATTCGGATTTGAAGTAATAAACATCTGCTTGCATTTTTCACATTTATTGACATTTTATTCATAGAAGACCAAGCCATGAGTTGGTCATAATGATTCAGCATGAGAGTAGAGTCAGCGTTCCTATAGACAGAGCAACACAATGTAAAATCATCTGCGTACTTAATTAAACATGCGTCATCATTGTCCAAAGAGAAGTCTACAACAAATAATGCAAAAAGTATGGGACCAATCGCAGATCCCTGAGGAACACCACTTTTTACAGAGAGAAAAGAACTGAAATTGTTATTCCAGCGTACTCTTTGGTATCTGTTACATAAATAATGTGAAAAAACTGACAAAATAGCTATTAATATTCATACATATCAACTTTTCCACTAATAAACTATGCGATATTCTATCAAAGTCCTTTGTTAGGTCAACAGCAAGGAGATGTAAAGCAGCTGCGTCCCTGCATTGAAGCTTGTTGCTCACAAAGTATTCAATCTTAAAAAGAGCACAGAACGTTGAACTCTTTGAACGAAATCCAAACTGGTATTTATCAAACTTTTTGAGAAGGATAGTCTTGTAATAGTTCAGAATATGACGCTCAAGAATGCGGACTGGAATGGGAACAATGGAGATCGTTGTGTATCGCTCACTTTAGGAGGTGACGATTTCGGTACAGGCACAATGTCAGCACATTTCCACAAAACAGGTAAGTTGGCTTCATACATACAACGGTTGAATAATGTACAGAGGTTTTGCCAAAGCCGAGGCAAGCTTTGATCAAAGGATGGTAGGTATCCCATCAGAACCTGCAGATTTTCTTGCATTTACCTCAGTTAGCTCATATTCATTTCAAGTCAACTATCCCGACACTCAGTGGCCTAGTGTAAACGAGACTTTAGTGTCAGTCAACCGGTGTCTACCGTTGTGAGGAGCCGGCAGAAACGTTCGCGTTTTACTTTTACTTTTTCCTTTGTGGCTTATTTCTCATTTCATGTGAAATTTCATACTTGCAGTCTACAAATTTACGACAGACATTGCTTCAATTATTTTTGTTCATTTATCAAGGTTTGATGCTAAGGTCTTTCAATGTTTTCAGGTTACGGTCCTGTTTACACAATATACCGGTACAAGCAAATTTATCGTTCATTGATTTGATGCTTTTGTCAATCATGGTTTTATCAGATCATTAGAAAAAATCACAAAAATCACTCGATCTAAAAAGCAAATTGAGCCAATGTGCGCATCAATTTCCGAGTTCAGACGGTGCCGACATAAATGTTTAAATACCGAAAAATCTGCTACATGACGAAGACTCATTCATTTTGATGTCACTAGCTACACACAATGACTGCAATAAAGGTTAATTCACTACAATTCATCATCTGAGGCGACTGAAATTGAAGATTTATCGCAAACTGATCTGATTCATTCTCTATCCACAATAGTTTATGCGTCAATTGAAGAGCATTTCCCTTTTAGGCAATGGATCCCGGGAGAATCATGGCGGAAAAATTTTTGATCCAACATTTGATAGTATTGTTCGTGCACATCGTCAAACAATTGTAATCAATTTCTAATGTAACATTGGCCGATACTGGCAGGAGATACAAAATCTATGAGGTCAAATTTGTAGCGGACACCCCTCCATCAAATTCGAGTAGAAATAGACAAGTACATGATCGCAGGCAGCTTGAACTCACCAATTCAAACGGCTCATCCCCGATTATCAGAGCCGATAGTTTGGCAGAGAAAGCGATCAGTTGGGAAAACAACTCCGGATTCACCGTCTGAAAGTGGAGATGGGAGAGTTCAAGTCTTATGTCACTTATTAAGCAGACAAAGATATTAGTTGACTTCGGGAGAAAACCATTAGTATTGATATCTGAAGAGAAAATAGAACGTCGGGCGTCTGAGTGCTTTTGATGCGAGATATCATTAGATTTCCGTCTTAGAGGATAGTAACAAAGCACCCGTGGGAGGCATAGAAATATCTGTAGCCTCTCTTATTAAACTTCACATGTCTCTTTGGCTGCCATACTTCCTGTAGATCCTACATGAAAAAGAGCAATCAAACACGATCTTGTTGAAATGAATTGCTTAAAATAGGAACACTATAGCACCAAATCAGCATATCAATCAGTGATTCCCAACCGCAGTGCGGATGCCAGGTGGTCACTAAGTGAAAACCTACAGTACAAGTGGCACCAAAGACAGTGAATTTCACATTTAATTACTGCATGCAGTGAGATTACTATCCCACAGAATTAGATTGTTTAACTCCTTCATTTTACTAGAAGTGAAGACTAATTCAAAACGATCGCACATGGTGGAACTAAGTGCTGTAATTCAGAACGTAATTTCTGAATTGCGGATTATCGTAGCTCCGGAGCAGATTTTACTCCGGAGCTACGAAAATGCGTTTCTGAGTTGAGGATTATTGAAAATCAGATAATCTACAGTGCAAAATTATTGCTCCGGAGCAAATTGTCGTTTCTATGTTGAGGTGTGGGTTAAATGGTCATTTGCTTCGGAGCAAATTGTACTCCTCACCTATTCATTAATAATCCTCAGCGAAGGCAGGGTTTAAGCTGTGGATTATTGACTATCAAAACGTTCTAGCGCCCATTATATATATTCTATTGGTTCACTGGTTCCTTTCATTATATCATTAAGATATATTATTTTTTTAGTCAACTAAACGATTGCTTAGCATCACAACCACCCAAGGGTCATTTTATAGCGCTCTTATTAAGTAGCGGTTATCTATCAAGCGAAATTACGTAACATAATCATTGATTTGCACTGCTCTCGAACACTAGTGTCTGCGCATTTGAAGATTTCGTCTAAAACTAAGATTGGAATTGGAATTCCCTAGTTTCTATAGGTCAGCGTAATTCAATTACGCCAGTCATTATTGCGAAAGCATCATCATTACGTATGTTGAAATAGCTCTGGAGCAAAAATAATCCACAGCTAATCTTCAATTCAGAAACCGTCATTTGCTCCTGAGGAGTAAATCTGCTCCGTAGCATCGTTTGCTTCAGACCAGAATAATCTTCAATTCAGAAACACCCCGAGTAAGTGGGCAAACAATTCCTGATACCTCAGAGATAGGAAATAAAGTCGTGCATCGCTTGCGGATTGCTTTGAATTCCAGCAAAGTGCTTCAATTGCCACGATTCCTTCAGATTCAAAGAATTCAGATCATTGCGCACAAGTTTTCCCCATAATGTTGGTCGCTCTGATCATTATTAAAGAAAGTAGAAGGCGCACGAAAATTAGTTCACTTGATGATTTCACCATCCTCTCCTCAGCATTCATCACTGCATACACTGAATGCAGCTAGACAGCGATGTGTGCTTTGGTGTGTGCGAAGTGATGTCACATATGCATGCCACTCACTCACTGGCTCTGGTGTTCATAAGCTTCTTGTTTGAGACGGTGTGTGCCATTTCCAATAGCAGGTGATATTATCCATTCGAGAAACACTGAAGGAGCAAGTTGTCAAATTCTGTGATTTTCTTTGTAGATAAAAAACAACGCCAAGGTATTCATTGATACGCGATTCTATTTTTCCCGATGCATTTCGCCGGCTCTAATCATGGGTTACACCGGAATGAAGTCAGAACATCAAAAATGAATTGAGTTAACAGCTGAGAGGTAGAGAGACAACGAACCAAGACATAGAAATCAGCACAGAAAAGATACATGACTTCAATAAGTAATTACGGAAAACTATAATACTGTAAACAAATGGCAAGTAGTAACAGAAGCAAAGAAAAATGAAATAAAGTTACCAATGTAAAATTAAATTGATTACTGTTTCCTTCTGTGTACAGAGATCGGGCTGAGTCTCTTTGATGAGGAGAGCTTCTAGAACGCTCAAATGCAGTCTTCCTCTGCATTTTCGGAGAACTTTGAAGCAAGATCTGGGAGGCTTCGTTGGGACACACTGCAATAGATGTCTTGTAACACCACTAGATGCTCTAATGCGCTTCTCACCATTGATCAGCCATCGTGGGACATGCTCAGAAATTCTTTGGGACAACCTTCTCTCCGTCCGACCGATGTACTTACTCCCGCAAGTACAAGAGAACTCGTAGAGGACGTTAGATTCAGCTTCTGGAGGGAGGCTGTCCTTCAGATTCTGGCACCAAAGAGGCTTAGTCACAGGGATAACTCGCAGGTCAACTGTTGTATACACTGAGGCCACCTCATGACGAAGCTTGCGTTTCAGGTTGTCATGGAAAGTATCACCTTTAAATGGAACTCTCAATGTGACAACCTTCTTCTTCGGTCCAAATAGGGGATCCGTGGTTAGTGACGAGCTGTGTCTGTCGATAAACTGCTGCGGATATCCGTTCTGGTTTAGAGTTCGACGTATGAACTCGTTCTCTTGGGGAAGAACATGAGAAGAGCAGATGCGTTTCGCCCGAAGAAACAGAGTTTTGACAAGCCCGGCTTTATAGGACAACGGTACGAAGCTCTTAAAATGAGTGTAGAGTCCACACCAGGTCGGTTTACGATGAACCGACAAAGTCAAGGCTCCTCCAGTCTCTCGACTCACCAAGACATCGAGGAATGCGAGCCGACGATCCCTTTCCAACTCACACGTGAGTTTTAAGTTTGGATGCAGACCGTTAAGACAACTGAACAGCTTCTCCAAACTATCATCGTTGTATCCAGCGATAAAGATATCGTCGACATAGCGCGCGTAGACATTCGAATGTTTGGAAATAAGGTTCGTAATTTTCTGTTCCAGGTAACCGAGGAAAATGTTGGCGAGGGTAGGACCAAGGGGACTGCTCATCGCGACAAACCATCAACTTGGTAAAAATATTGTCCGTTAAAAAGGAACTGTACATTGCTTGTCGTCAGCATCAGGAGATCTTTGAGGATGTTAAATGGGACTTGAAGAGTGAGTCCATAGCGAAATATGCACTCCTCTATCATATCGATCGTGTCAGACAGAGGTACGTTTGTAAATAAAGCCGTTACGTCATAAGATGCCATGACTTTGCCCTTGAAATTCATATCTCTCACGTGATCAGCAAATTGGAAAGAATCCTTCACCGTGTGTGTACTCACAGCCTTCTCAACTGGCTTTAATACTGACACCAACCATTTCGCAAGATGGTGCTGAGGAGAGCCACACATACTTAAAATTGGGCGAAGCGGGATGCCTTCCTTGTGGAGCTTTGGCAAGCCATACAAACGAGGGACTTTGGATCCTCGAGGTTTCACTTTGTTGAATACCCACTCGGTAATGACATTATCATTAACACACTCCTTGAGTAACTTGACAATATCAGCTTCCAACTTGTTGGTATTGTCACACTGTTTCTCACAGGGCACGAATTTTGTAGGGTCATTGATAACTTGACCCATCTTGTTGACATAGTCACTCTTGTCGAGAATCACGACGCCAGCACCTTTGTCAGGTTTTGTGATAATGATGTCGGGATTTCTCCGCAGATTCTTCAGATCATCAAGATGATCACGTGAGATCGCCGTGAAATGAGGTTTAGTTGAGGAAACCTTACTCGCCATATTAACCAGTCCACCTTTGAGAGCTGGCAATTTCTCGGGATGGGCAGGAGTCAACTCCCATAACTGAGACATCGTGATCTCAAACTCGCAATTGACATCTTCGGCGGACCAACTGTTCTGTGGGACACAAAAATCTAATGAATAATTTTTGAATTTAATGAATAATTTTAATGAAAAATTAAAATGAATTTCAAGGGCAAAGTCATGGCATCTTATGACGTAACGGCTTTATTTACAAACGTACCTCTGTCTGACACGATCGATATGATAGAGGAGTGCATATTTCGCTATGGACTCACTCTTCAAGTCCCATTTAACATCCTCAAAGATCTCCTGATGCTGACGACAAGCAATGTACAGTTCCTTTTTAACGGACAATATTTTTACCAAGTTGATGGTGTCGCGATGAGCAGTCCCCTTGGTCCTACCCTCGCCAACATTTTCCTCGGTTACCTGGAACAGAAAATTACGAACCTTATTTCCAAACATTCGAATGTCTACGCGCGCTATGTCGACGATATCTTTATCGCTGGATACAACGATGATAGTTTGGAGAAGCTGTTCAGTTGTCTTAACGGTCTGCATCCAAACTTAAAACTCACGTGTGAGTTGGAAAGGGATCGTCGGCTCGCATTCCTCGATGTCTTGGTGAGTCGAGAGACTGGAGGAGCCTTGACTTTGTCGGTTCATCGTAAACCGACCTGGTGTGGACTCTACACTCATTTTAAGAGCTTCGTACCGTTGTCCTATAAAGCCGGGCTTGTCAAAACTCTGTTTCTTCGGGCGAAAGCATCTGCTCTTCTCATGTTCTTCCCCAAGAGAACGAGTTCATACGTCGAACTCTAAACCAGAACGGATATCCGCAGCAGTTTATCGACAGACACAGCTCGTCACTAACCACGGATCCCCTATTTGGACCGAAGAAGAAGGTTGTCACATTGAGAGTTCCATTTAAAGGTGATACTTTCCATGACAACCTGAAACGCAAGCTTCGTCATGAGGTGGCCTCAGTGTATACAACAGTTGACCTGCGAGTTATCCCTGTGACTAAGCCTCTTTGGTGCCAGAATTGAAGGACAGCCTCCCTCCAGAAGCTGAATCTAACGTCCTCTACGAGTTCTCTTGTACTTGCGGGAGTAAGTACATCGGTCGGACGGAGAGAAGGTTGTCCCAAAGAATTTCTGAGCATGTCCCACGATGGCTGATCAATGGTGAGAAGCGCATTAGAGCATCTAGTGGTGTTACAAGACATCTATTGCAGTGTGTCCCAACGAAGCCTCCCAGATCTTGCTTCAAAGTTCTCCGAAAATGCAGAGGAAGACTGCATTTGAGCGTTCTAGAAGCTCTCCTCATCAAAGAGACTCAGCCCGATCTCTGTACACAGAAGGAAACAGTAATCAATTTAATTTTACATTGGTAACTTTATTTCATTTTTCTTTGCTTCTGTTACTACTTGCCATTTGTTTACAGTATTATAGTTTTCCGTAATTACTTATTGAAGTCATGTATCTTTTCTGTGCTGATTTCTATGTCTTGGTTCGTTGTCTCTCTACCTCTCAGCTGTTAACTCAATTCATTTTTGATGTTCTGACTTCATTCCGGTGTAACCCATGATTAGAGCCGGCGAAATGCATCGGGAAAAATAGAATCGCGTATCAATGAATACCTTGGCGTTGTTTTTTTATCTACAAAGTGGTCAATAGCAAAGGCGTTTTCAAAAATCTGTGATTTTCCATTTCGATGTTAAGGAAACATGCGATACTTCCATTCTAGAAACCGAAACCGCGCGCACAGATGAATCTAATTCTGCGATATAACCTGATTAGTGCTATCAAATAGCTTGTGCATGTACATTCACAAAAAGTGAGTAGATTGCTCGCTTCATTCCAAAGATCATTTTGTTAAATTTATGTCAATAATTTGATTACAAACAACATCTATTTAATTACGAAGTCTCAGGTGAATTATAGAACCATGCTATAGAAGAAAATGTATTCATTTACGCTAATAGGACGAGAAAATTAGCTGATGTCATTTTCAACGTGTTCATTGCTACTTCTATTGACAGTTATACTTTATTATTATTCCTATCCTTGTTTTACCTCCTAAACATATTACTTTTAAGCATCCTTAATCTAAACAACAGTTGCCTAAATTTCAACATTAGGAGCAGCCAACAAGGGTCTAGCTTGCATATCTCGTGATATTCTTCAGATGAGGAAAAATACACCAAAAATGATATCCCCAATATTGTTCAGTTAGAGACATACAAAGCATGAGCAATTAATCAGAAGTAGGAAGAACACATCATGTACGATGTAGACTGGGCGTGCTGGGAAAATTCTTTCTGATTCGTTGGATTGTATGAATGTCGGATCCGATTCAGATTTTGAAAACATGTTGTCGGATCGCATTCGTTCGGATTAATCCACAGAATTCGACTGCTCGTTCCTCCGTGGTCGTTTCCCGGAAGGGCAGATTCATTACGTCGCATGCGATAATGAAGTGGCACCCACAACAATAAGTCGTCACTGAATAAACAGTGAGCCTCAGACAGCAGCCAGTGGCGTGCGTGTCATACACATCGACTTCTTCGTTCGGTCACACTTTGCGGCTGTCACGACCATTCAATGATAAATCCTGCGAAGAGATGGAATGAACTGAATTTCTCACGCCTGTCAACTCCTAAATAAAGAATCTGACGGACCAACATGATCGAGAAAACTTGTGCGCAATGATCTGAATTCTTCGAATTTGAAGGAATCGTGGCAATCGAAGCATTTTGAAGGAATTTGCAGCAATCCGCACGCGACGCTCGACCGTTCTTCCTATCTCTGTGGGGTATTCTGAATTCCTTTTTGCTCACTTAGTAAGTTCCAGCATGCACTATAGTTTTGAATTAGTCTTCACTTCTAGTAAACTGAAGCAATTAGGCCTAATATTGTTAGCAAATTTCATGAATAATGCGGCCTGTTAACGCAGAGACTACACTTCTGGGCAAGAATAAAATTGGAACAAGAAACAGATCAATAAATCTTCGAGAACTAATAAGTTGGGCTCTTGTAACAAAATCAGCTCTGATAATCGATTTTGACCATCATTAAATCGAGAACAATTTCTAGAATTCATGATTTTATTAATACGCATACTTTCACTTAGAGATCGACCTTCTTAGGTGAGAGTCTAACAAATTCCATATTAAAAGGATATTTTCATGTTTTATCTTCAATACTGAGCAGTAAGGGAAAAGATTACCTTTGATAGCTTTCGCCTCATAGCTCCTAGACTTCTTTATAATCTATTTCGCCGCAGGTCATGCGATTTTGCTATGATGATGCGGAGGTGTTAGTTATAGTCTTATATTATAGAGATATGATGTTATTATATAGAGAAATTATTATGTTTTCGTGCTTTTTGTCCCGCCTGAAAAACTTTTCTAGAATAATATCTGACTGTCACGCTACTTGCTGATGAAATACAGACTATTTTAGTAGTATGCATAGTTAAGAATTCTATTTATCATGGTAGCATTAAAAAAGAGATGCATTAACATTGCATCTTTTCGTTCACAAAATACTTGCAAAAGTTTCAAATGTAGATGAGAATCAATAAAACATTCACACACCATTGTATTCACAGATACCGCGGTTTATCATCATCGCAAGAAGATATTTGACACAATTCTTGAAAATTTTGAAAACTAAGGCCTGAAGATCTGAAATACTTGAAGTTCTAATTACATATAATGGTGACTTCTGGTAACATAAATCAGATTAATGAGTGAGTACGTAAGAATACATCAGGAAATTCATTGTAGATGCTCACAATCACAAAAGAAACGTACCTTTGCTTGCTCAGCTGTGGAATTGATGTTATCCCGAACATCGGTGATAGCTCCTTCAATCGTAGTAAATCCTGTTGAGAAATAGAACATTAGATTACGAAGCTCAAGTGATTCATCCAATATCCAGAGTAAATAATTTTGTCGTATGAAAAGCCTTCTCATGAAGCGGCATTAAAGTCAGTTATCGAACTGCATCCCTATCTCATTCAAAACACATCGGAATCCTCATTTCTAACTGATAAAAATGATGTGATGCAATTTGCATTCGATTGATAGTCACTGAAACAAATATCAAAACAATTGATTACTCTCAGATTTTCTAAAGTTCGCCTTTTTTGCGAATCAATGACAGGTTGCGACATAGTGCTGACAACTTAATTTAATTGTTATGTTTTCGAAACGTTGATGTCCCTGAATAATTTTATACAGAAAAATCGCAAGATGCAATCGTGGCTCTCAGTCGGTGCCGTACGCAGGAACGAAATTTAGTGAACAAGAAGTGAACGATGTTATTTGATACAATGAAATTGGACGGTACAAGAGATATTGAAGCTAAGAGAAGCACAGAATTAGACAGGTCATCTCTTCTTCCGTTTAACTAGAAGGGAAGCATTGGAACATGTAACGTTAATGAAATGGCACAATCTCCTGACTAAATACCATAGCAATCGAACAATGAACAGCCAGTTCAACATTAAACACGCCAAATTGTGCGAAGTTTCAGTGACTGTTATCAACCGGATCACACAGCAAAGAGACACAGACGATGTCAAGTTCTACAGAGAAGTTTGTGAACGCTTTTTCGTGCGCCTGCTAACTTTTTTTAAAATGATCGGAGGACCCAACATTATCGAGAAAACTTTTGCGCAATGATCTGAATTCTTCGAATCTGAAGGAGTCGTGGCGATCGAAGCATTTTGAAGGAATTCAGAGCAATCCGCAAGCGACGCACGACTATTTTTCCTATCTCTGTAAGGTATTAAAAATTTCTTTTTGCCCACTTATTAAGTTCCTGCAAGTGCCAACTGTTTGAATCAGTTTGCACTTCTAGCAAAGTGACACGATTAAACAATCTAATTCTGTGAAGAGAAGATATGAATCTGGAACAATTTATACGTAAACTATATAATACTGGAAGGCTAAGAAGTGAGTAACATGACAATGATGACCAAATATGAAGAAGAGATGAAGTTACCACGGCAAAATCAATGATAGTAAAGTCTCCTTCTGTACGCAAATGTCCGGCTTGTCACGTAGAATGAATGGTCAGCGCTTCAATTACCTTCAAAGAGTGCTGGTTGTGCATCTTAAGAGAACTCTGAAAGAATGCTGAGCGTCGTCATAAGCGGTATGACACTCCTGTAGATGTCTTGCTATCGCACTCGGAGGCTACTTCTTCGACCATATAGGTAAGTGCTCCCGAATGCGATCAGATAATCTTCTCCCTGTCCTGCCTATGTTTTTACCTCCGCAAATACAGTTATAGCCGGAGATAACATGTTATGTTTTCATTGTTTAAGGTCACGTGGACTATTCATTCATTCTGTTTCCAACTTTCCGAATGAACTACATAACTGAACGTATGAAACGCCATTTCGGCTGCATAGTCAAATAACTAGTAAGAAGCAATGCCTTTTATTTACTTTAGAGAACTTAATCTATAAAAACGAGCACAGTCGCTGTTTGTTCTCGGAGGAAATCCAAGGGTGTCTGATTCGCCACTGGTGGATTTACGGAAGTCAAAGAAAACAATTCAACTCAATTGTACTTTGTAAAGTGTTCCATTCTACATTCCGCGAAATCTCATTATGCAGCAGCAATAAAAAGATGCCCGAAGATGTCACAGCTCGCACCTACAGTCATAACATTGTCATACTCAGTGCTCTTCGCTAGACCACTGAAATAAATATACTTTGTTTATCTGTGACAGACCAACTAATGATCAGAACAAAATATTCTATCACCAACTTCTTTGTCGGGGAATAATTTTAGGTTACATAATAATAATAAGTACAAGTAAACAAGTACTGATCCCAAATGCAGACTATGCAAAGCAGGAGATGAAACGGTCTCTCATATCCTAATCGGTTGCTCGAAACTAGCAGGAACGGAGTATCTTCGCAGACACAATGACGTTGCTAGATCGATTCACAGAGCAATTTGCAAGGAGAAAGGAATCAGAGTTGAGGAACAATATAGGAAACATCAGCCGGAAACAGTGATAGAGACAAACAACACTAAGATCCTGTGGGACTTCGAGATACGCACGGATCACTACATTCAAGCAAGAAGACCGGACATCATAGTGGTAGATAAGACCCAGAAGAAGACGCTCATTATAGAGATCGCAGTTCCTGATGACCGAAATATACAAGAGAAGGAGAAAGAAAAGATTACAAAGTACCAAGATCTGAAGTTAGAAATAAAGAAGCTGTGGAACACAGATGCCAAAGTCGTGCCGATAATCGTCGGCTCATTAGGTGCCCATACACCAAAGTTGAAGACATATCTAGACATGATCCCCGGTAACCACCACATACCAGACTTGTTCAAATCAGCACTCCTTGGTAGTGCCCATATATTACGTCGCACCCTTGATCTCCCTGAGGTTTGGTAAGTCTCCGAGAACATGGGTTCATACCGATCTGAATGTATGAGATCGTGACTACAAAAAATAAAATAAAATAATAATAATAGTGTATATTGAAGTAAATGAAAATCATAATGTACACATAGAAATAGGACAGTCATCGTAGCATATAGGCATGTGCTTATACATTGATATGAATACGATTATCATTTGAAGTCACAAGTCAAGGTAACTTTTTAGAAAAATCACTGTTCAGCAATCTCGCAACATGCGGAAAGGAGCATCTTCTCTTCTGGAAACGATATAGGGCAGCAAGAAAATGTCCCGAATACTGCATGCGTTTTGGTAAGTATTTGTATAGAAGGTGGGTCTTGTTTATCAAAATCTTCTTGAACAGTTTTTCCCCTATATCTGTCCTTCTGCTTTCAATCGAAGGGATATGATAGGTCAAATCATTATTGATTATCTTAAATGCGCGTCTCTGTATTCGCTCAAGCTTTGCTGACAAGGTCTTAGGGAGTCCCACAAATAATGGGCACGCGTACTCAATCCGCGACAAAATTATTGCATTATACATTTGCTGGAGTTCACGATTTGAAACCAGCTTCTTCGACTTTCATAGGATGTATAAACGTCGGTTGCATGTTTTGAGAAAGAGAGAAGAGAAAAAGAGAGAAAAAGTGTATATATTTGAAATAATGAAAATCGATAAATACAAAGAAAAGTAATGCGCAAACGCTGACAGGATTCATATCATATAAAAGACAAATAATATCTGATACTTACAAGAAAAATTCTAGTGTTTACGCATAAGCTCATTTGACTTTGCCCAAAACCATGGAAAAATGAATTCGAACGCCTTGCAGTGTGTGATACTGGTAACATAAAATGTCTAGTATACAACAAACGATTAGGTGCGAACGTGCTAAGCGGATGACACGGATTTTCACAATTCAGCAACAATTTTAAGCCACATTGAAGAAATGTATCTGAGATATCGCCAAACATGTTACACGAGCAATGACGACCGCAAATCAAGCGATGAGCCCTCTTCTGAAAGCGATTTAATTTACTTAATAAAACTAGAGACAAATTACCATATACAGGAGAAGCATATATAAACAAGGCTGTGATGATTCCGTGATGAACAGGTATCAAATCGTTTTTACACAAGGAATCACGTAAACAACGGATTATGTACAAACGACGCGAGGCCTTTTTTATGTTTTCACGATATTATCAACGTGATCTGTCCATGTCAGCTGATTGTTGAATGCTACACCAAGAATATTCATCTGATCTGTTTTGGGAATATCAAACGTAAGATTTCGCAGTGTTTCATTCCCTTTAAGACACACCATTATACTCGACTTCTTCTTGTTTAATTCCAAGTCGTTATTTCTGCACCAGTTCACCATGCAGTTGATCTCGTTATTTATTTCATTCTGTACATCCATTTCAGACGATCTCTTCAAAAGTGGTATTACAACATGTGCATCATCTGCATACTGAATTTGCATATTTGACATATCGAAAGACATAATGGCTGCTCCAACAGAACTGTGATCATCGAAAAGTTCGGTCATTTTTTCGTACATTTCAATAACAGCAGTGGAAGTAGAATGATTACTTCGGAACCCGTGTTGCGTAGACCCATAACGACATTCGAATGCATCACGCATAGATCCCACGATTATCCGCTCAAATAGCTTAGCTTGGGTTGGTAGAACAGATATAGGACGAAACTGTTTGATGTTCGGAGGAGTGAATTTTGGGATAGGCGATATAATTGCATGTTTCCATAAAGAAGGAAATTTCTTTTGAGTGATTGAGTTTGTGAACATGATCTTCAGAGGGGTCACTAAAACGTCGGCTGACTCAATGTAAATTTTAGTTGGTATCACATCAGAACCAGAAGACTTCCTCGGAGACAATCGTTTGAGAAGCTTAATGACAAGATCCTCAGAAATAGTAATATCCCAGTCAAAAGCCAGCCAATTCGGAGTCTCTGAATAGAAAGTAGAGATTGATGATTCAGCGTTAGTACGATATACACCTGTCAGTTTATCGCACAACATATTAGCTAAAGCTCCTGCATTGCCGAATGTTTGAATTTCGTTGTGCCATTTATGCATTGTTTTTTGACCCGTTACTTGCTTTAGAACTTCCCACATGCGTTGTCTGTCATTCTTAATTTTTCCAATAAATAGTTGCTTAGACTTTTTTATTTCTGATTTAACTTTTGACTTTCAGTTGGTTATATTTGTCCCATACGATACGCTTCCCACCTTTGATCGATGAGACTCTTAGTAAGAGGAGTAAGCCACTCATTGTCTTTATTTGACATTTGAACTTCACGTTTAGGAATACAGTCATTTATAATAGTCAACATTAAATTGTTAAAGGCAAGACACTGTGTATCAACATCTTCTATCGAACTGAAGAAAGCTTCCCAATCAACCGAGCAAAGGATTTCACCAAAGAACTGAAGATTTGATTTTCGAAAATCATGGATCGTAACTTTACGAGACTGTAAATCACTGTCATTGTGCAATTCGAAGGGACCAGCAGTAATAGTGACATGGTCAGAGTTGCCAATGGGAATATAAAACACAGAATTAGACAGGTCTTCTCTTGTTTGACTAGAAAGGAAGCATTGGAACATGTAACGTTAATGAAATGGCACAATCTGCTGACATAATACCATAGCAATCGAACAATGAGCAGCCAGTTCAACATTAAACACGCCAAATTGTGTGAAGTTTCAGTCACTGTTATCAACCGGATCACACAGCAAAGAGACACAGTCGATGTCAAGTTCTACAGAGAAGTTTGTGAACGTTTTTTCGTGAGCCTGCTAACTTTCTTAATAATAATCGCAGGGCCCCACATCATCGAGAAAACTTTTGCGCAATGACATGAATTCTTCGAATCTGAAGGAATCGTGGCGATCGGAGCATTTTGAAGGAATTCACAGCAATCCGCAAGCGACGCACGACTATTTTTCCTATCTCTGCAAGGTATTAAAAATTTCTTTTTGCCCACTTAATAAGTTCCTGGATGTGCCACCGTTTTGAATCAGTTTGTACTTCTAGCAAAGTGACACAGTTAAACAATCTAGTTCTGTGATATAAAAGGTCACATCTCTCTCGTAAAACTTAAAAATAGGCTCAGAGACAAGGTCCGAAAAGAAAGAGTCCGTGTAAAAAACATAGCAATTGTGAAATCTGCGTAATACTTCCTGATAAGTATAATTGTGACAAATCATGCGTTGTTTATGAATTTGAGTGTAAATTTTGTAATTCTAAATATATAGGAAAAACTGCTCGGCCATTCCGTTTGCGTTACAACGAACATAAAAATAGCATAATCAAACGTGATTGTCATAGCGCCTTGAGCGATCATATAAAATTTTGCAACCCGTGTACCAACATAGATAGCTTCAATATCAATTTCTTAAAGTGTGCGCATGATCCGATTGAGACAAGTTTGATGGAATCTCGTTTGATCGATTTTCGTAAGCCAGAATTGAACAGGCGTCACGAGGGTGTTGTTGCACCTACTGTTAGAATCATTTAGTAAGGCAGTGACCAAGCGTCTGGACGCGAAACGGTTGCCGATTTTACCTTTATTATAGTTTACTTAAACCTTTGTGTGTATTCGATTCGGCATTATATATATTTCGGGAGAGATTTGTGACGTTTTCCTTGTATTCAGAGGCAAGGATATGATCTAAAACATTTCCACCTCGAGTAGGCTGTGTTACAATGTCACATAACACTAAATCCATACATATATTTATCAGCCATTGTAACCGCATTTGTAAGCGTGCTTCTTCACGCCTTTTTGTATTACGTCAACTTCGTTGTTACCTGCCAAAAGACGAGCTCATTATTGTATATAATTGTTGTGTAAGAAGTATTATGGAATATGCTGCACCTCAGTAGGATAGTCTAGCCCCCTTTTCCCCAATTTGCACTTAAGTACATGTGCACTTTTATCGGAGCACACGCCCACGCATCGGGTAGCGAAGAAGACAGGAAACAGAGCACACGCCCACGCATCGGCGCACTTGGGGTAGAGCACGGAGCACCAATCGGAGCACGCGGCGCCGAGCACGTGTGATGAGTCACCGCAAGGTATATAAGGAAAGGCGCTGTCAGAGAAATTCATTCTCATTCCAACCATGCAGTACACGTGTGAATTCTGCTGTCAGTCCTTCTCTCGCTTTCAAGACTGTATTGCTCATGGAGCAGCGGAGACGGGTCGCAACTATTGTTGGACATGTTGTAAATGGTATGGAGACGAACACGATTGCCGCGCGTTTAATTATGGTGATGACAATGACTTGCTGTGTCTGGATTGCGACGGAAGTTTCGACGTGGAGGCATACCACAAGCATGCGTGTGTGGGACGGTGTCGCTACTGTGATGTAGCAGTGAATGCTGAAGCGGAAGGATGGATGAACATTTATGTCCCTACCTGTTTGAGTTCATACAAGAGGGCGGTGCAGCTGTGGAAGAAGAACGGATCATGGACGGTCGCGGGCATAATTATCGATTTACCCCTCCTCAAGCCACGAATGAATGGAAGGTCTATTTAAATTCAATCTATGCGGACTTGTTTCGTGTCATTGTACAACAACACCCCCACGAGGATGTGAAAGTGTTTGTGAGTATGAGACTCAGGTTTGTCAAGACGAATATGTCGACGGGCGAAGAGGAAGTGAGAGACATCACCACACCCCCATACATTCACGAAGGCGTCCAAGCACGTAACTTTGATTCATGTTCCGTGACATGGTGTCAATGTTTGAAGAATTTGATGAAGACTTTCAAGAAGATGGATCAGGATTTGCGGTGAAGGAAGTGTTGGAGTTACTGGTTCAAACAAGTTCCTTCCCTAATTTTCGCATGGGCGCACCGATTCCTATCCCCGAGATATCAAGCTCTGCAAAGGCATATGTGTGTTTGAGTGCAACACGTATACATCGCATTGTTTTCAAGACAGTGTCCTCTATGCACTGGCCTACCAAGACAATCGCATTCCTCGACGTCGTGAACGTGTTGATTCCCGCACCAAGAAATCCTATGACATTTATCAGAATCGACTTCCTGCAGTGCGCAAATTGAATTTGAACCAGTATTATCATCTAGACTTTTCCATGATGACGTCAGAGGGGTTGATGAATACACGGGATATTCAGGAGTTTGAAAAGAAGAACAATGTCATTCTTCGTATCCACGTACATGACGGTAAAGGATTTGTGGGTCAATTATACCCGGTGCGTCAAGCTGTGAAGGAGAACACACGCATTGTTCATCTGGTGATGGTGACGCGGTACGATATGGAGGACCAGTCTGGACATTTTCTTCCCGTGACGGATTTTCAGAAATGTGCTCGCATGTGGTATCGGAATATGAGCCAAACGCAAGTGAAACGATTTGAAACATGCGAGTTATGTAGCTTACGATTTAATTTTCTACGAGAAGGGGATGAAGTATGGAAAGACAAAGGATATGGCGCACAAAGAACGTCTGGAACATCAAGCCAAATGCGATGGAGGATTTTTTCAGATGGAAACGACCCCGGAAGATACGAAACCGCATGAATTTATCGACCACGCGAAAACCACTCAACCCCTCGCTGTGATGTATGCAGACATTGAGAGCATGATTGATGCCGTGTCCAAGAAGCATACGGCAGCGTATGTGGGATCCTATGTGGTGTGGCATCCGGCCCTGGACATGAAAGAATCGGTGGTGATCCATAAGGGGAACGAGTGCATTCCAGCCTTTATTACACACATCAAAAAGGTGAGCATGTCGATGTTTAATCACATGGAAGAGACGAAGCATAACATGACGTTGACGGAGGATGATATGCGGGATTATGAACAGACAGCTCAATGTAACATGTGCGGATGTGATGTGAAACCCAAGAAGCAAGGTGAAAAGAATGGGCCTACGACAAAGGTGCGAGATCACGATCATATCACGGGCAAGTATCTGCAAACCCTGTGCAATGCATGTAACATGCGACGACGTCAATCCCGGACTACATTGAACATCTTGTTTCACAATTGGAAGGGATATGACAGTCACCAGGTGATTGTACAAGGGTTTACCAAGTTGGATCCCAAGTATAGGATCGAGCCCATTTATGCGTCAGGAGACAAGACGTTGGGAGTGACCATCTTTCTTCCCATGCCATCCAATACCCTATATAAACTCCGATTCATCGATTCGTGTCAGTTTTTGAAAGACTCTCTAAACAATTTGTCAACGACCATCAGTGACTTTCCTCACTCAAATCACATATTGAGCACCGTCTATCCGAATTGCGATCACACATCTATTCGGAAAGGATATTTTCCCTATACATATTTTGACTGCTAGGATCGTATCCACGAGACTCAATTGCCTCCGAAGAAAGCATTTTACAATGATTTGAGTGAGAAGGAGTTGGAAGAGGATGAGTATGCTATGGCACAAAAGGCGTGGACAGAGACGGGGTGCAGCACGTTTGAAGATTATATCCACTATTATTTGACAGTGGATGTAGCCTTGCTCGCAGACATCTTCGAACACTTTCGAAGTGAAATACGCGACGTGTCTGCATTGGACCCCATCCACTATTTCGGCACACCTGGCTTGACCTATTCATTTTTCTTTAAAAAGACACAGGTCAAGTTGGAGAAATTGCATGACGTGGATATGTACCGCGTGTTTGAAGCAGGGATTCGTGGAGGGATGACATTTGTGAATCAGCACCGCGCGCAAGCAGAAGAAGGTACTCACCTGTTTTACATCGATGCGAACAATTTATACGGTGCGGCCATGATGGGACCTTTGCCGAAGGATTGTTTTGCCTGGGTACGACCGGAGGTCTTGGTGGACATCAACGACGAATGGGTGAGACGATACAATGTCAATGGCACCACGGGTCATGTACTGTGCGTCGATTTGGAATATCCCCCACACGTCCAAGATGCCACGGAAGATTTACCATTGGCTCCTTACCGCGGGACGGCGAAATGGGAGGACATGTCTCCCTATATGCAAGAGCTATGGCAAGAGTTGAACGGGAACCGACCCTTTCACTCAGCCAACAAGTTAATGATGACGCACGAGAATCGCAAAGAGTATGTAGTACATATCGCTGCTCTCAAGTATTATGTGGAGAAGGGCTTACATATCACCAAGGTTCATTACGGGATCTCCTTCAACCAAGAACCGTATATTCGCCCCTATGTTCAATACCATACGCAAGAACGCGCCAAGGCAACCACGAAAATGCGCCGCAATCTCCACAAGTTGATGGTGAACGCACTGTACGGTAAGACAATGGAGAATGTGCGGAAATATGGGAAGCACTATTTTGTTCGATCACCGAATGTATTTAGCAAATGGACACGTCATCCCTATTGCCAATCTTTCTTCAACATCAGCGACAAAGCCGTGGTGGTGAATGTGCGCAAGACCAAGGTAGACTTGAACAAGCCCATTTATATCGGGCAATGCATCCTGGACAACAGCAAGATTATTATGTACAAGCTGTTTGACCAGTGGAAAGCCAACAAGACGTGCACCTCAGTGGAACTCATTGGTGGGGACACAGACTCCTTCTTCCTCAAAGTCCGCAGCCGGTATACACGCGAAGAAGTGCTGCGTTCGTTTGACAACATCCCAATTTTATTGATACGGAGGCGAAAGGTGTTCTCGATACCTCAAATTACCCCGTGAGTCATCCAGAGAGACGTACCGAGAATGCGAATCGTTTGGGATGTTTCAAGGACGAGTGTGTCGGGGATAGGGTGAAGGAGTTTGTATGTTTGAGTGCCAAGATGTACTCTTACATTGTCCTCAAAGGCAATGAGGAAGAAATCCACGACTGTCGCATGAAAGGAGTGTGTCAAGCAAAGAAGTGTCAAGTGAAACATCAGAATTATGTGGACGCCTTCGAAAAACATTCCGTTACCACAGTGTCACAAACCCTCCTCCAATCCCAACACCACGTGATGAGAACAATGACGCAAGTGAAGAAGGCCTTAAGTATCTGGGAGGACAAGCGGTGTTGGTATTTACCCAATCAGAGCCTTCCCTACGGTAACCATCGCCTATATGAAGAAGGGTATCTACACCCCGCTCTCAAAAATGTCAAGGATCTGCAACCGCATGGTGGAGCTCAGAGCATCCTCCGCAATACCACTGCAGACATTGTGACCGCAACTCCCTCTGGCCACCTACCGAGCATCACGCCCTTGTCGAGTCTATTGGAAATGGAACTCTTCGGTTGCTGTACAGATTTTTCCACGGGGGTGTATCCAAATTTTGGGCAACCACTCTCTGGAAACCTACGATCGTATTTGTAAAGAGATGCGCCAATTACTCGCCCCTACGGATTGGACGTGAGCGACCCAATCACAAAATCCTGCACCGTTCAATGTCAATGGAACTATACAAAAGACCGCATGCAAACCATTCAACAGTTGCCATCGTCATCAGTGATTTCCAACGAGCGCGAACTGTTTCCCGGAACGTTAATACGCAAAGGTAATTTACACTGTTCCTTCTTTTCCAACGGAAGTGTGATTGTGACGGTAGTTTTATCGATTGCAGAAGCGGAATCGTTGGTGGAAGACATTCTCAAATCCCTATTCGAAGGAGATTCCCTCAATGAATCGGACAACAGCAACTAGTATCCCAACGTCGTGGGTTGTCGCAAGAGACCTTGGATATTCATTCAAAGCGATAGTTAAAACGGTAACACATCTCAATGAAACGATCACTGCTGGTGAACTTAGTGGATCGACTCATGGATCTTTCGATGAGCATGCTATGAATCACCATTTGGAGCGTAGGTGGATCGAGGATGTCTCCCTGCCACACTGCAATACAATGACATTGGCGCGATCTGGAGTGAAAAAAGTGAAAAAAGTGAGATTTGCAACGGATGTGTCAGATAACTCTTCCCATAAAAGTGACTTTAGAAAGAAATTAGAAGAAGAGATATTTCAATTATTACGTGAACGGAACTGTGTTACATGTTTTAAACAGGAACGGTCCCTTCTCTTTCTACCATGTTCTCATAATGTTATGTGTTCTACATGTTATAATCCCTTTGAAACGTTATCTTGTCCCTCTGTGATCAAGACATTGCTTCAACAGTCACTGTCTATCGTGCATGATGTACGGAAAAACTCTGTGTACATGTATAGTGTACTATCACGAGTGACTGAACCTTGTACAAAAACCTTGTAGTATTACCCTCTGTCTGAAATAAAAATACAATCATTGACATGATTCATTTCTTTATTGACTTCAAAACATGGGATAATGTAGAATACAAATAGGAATAGACAATTTTATCATTGAAGGACAAGTAGGTTTGAATGAGTTCTTGATCTTTCTCGTAAGCATCCAATGTTCGAAAGAGAGTCAGTGTTTTTTCCATAGACGTGTTAAAAGGGCGTTGGTTTAAAAAGTAAATACAGTAAGCACCACAATAGGCTTTAGGTCCTTGTATACGCAGAGGGCGACGATAGTTTAGAGGATAAGGTGTTGTCGATAACCATTCGGTCACATGCGGATAGTGAGATGGAGTGAGTCCATAAGAGTCAAAGAATTCGCACACGCGTTGATCCGCATTTTGATAAAAGGCCAACCAATGCTTGCCAGGTTGATGAGAGCGATCACTATTGACAATAAGTGTCTTTGATTCCGGGGAATGAGCAGGAAGTAGATCAGCAGGAAACAACACCTTGGAAGGGAACGTAAGAAGATTGGAGGGAGGCGATGAGCAAACTTTTGACAACTACACTGAATAGCACAGAGAAAATCATCTTCGCACATGCAGGCATTGAGTAAATGTTTCTCTTGTAATTGATTCATACCCTGCATGATTCCTTCGATTTCCGTGTTGCTTAACCAGTCTCCCATTCAGCCAACGCTGAGCTTTAATGAGACGATGTTGATAAAGAGATGTCCAAGCGATAGGAGGAACGTGATTTCTCGGGCTCCTTCACCATGACTTATGAGGAGGTCCATGCGCGCCAACACTTAAATAGCGGGAGGGATATACGCACTGGAGATGACAGCATTCTCCGGTGTGACGGAGAATTGTTCGTCATGAATGACAAACATTAATAAATCCATATTTTGCTTGGTCGTATTCTCAAATTGCAATTCCAGTCCATATTGACGTGTATTGGTGGGTTGAACACTATCGATTTGTTTATCCAAGGTACAGTCAAAGGCGATAAAGTAACAGTATTTGGTAAAACTCTCCAAATCAATACCACATGATTCATTCGTGTTATAGACTTGAATCGCACGATTGAATTGACTGTAGGCAATCACGTCATCTTTGCAATTGATGGTGCCTCCTGTCATGATGGCTCCATTGGTGGTCATGGTGACTTGAGAGAGTCCCATGCCTTTCAAAATAGAGTTTACGACTTCCTGGATCAAACCAAGAGTTACTGGGAACAACCGCGAAAAAGATGAGTTTAGGACTCAATAGAGAGCCACATTGGAAAACGTCTTCTTTTGTACTCCACTTTCAATCGTTTGTCGTTGGACGGTCATGCCATTGTAGCGATAATAAATGGCTTCTGTCTTGCGTCGATTCGCAGTTTTCAATTGCAGTTCTGCATTCGGGGTGAGCATGGGCATATACAATTGGAAAGACGTGATTTTGAACTTGTACTTTGTAGAGGTGTCCCCTGCAGAATGCTCCATATCAATAAATGGCATATTCCGGTTTATCAAGGTGAAAATGAGATCCAGTTGCATGCCTGGGGGCAGAGCAATCACTTGTTGGAACAAATTACATTTCAAGGGGAAAGTCAAAGGTACGTTTAAATTTGTTGTCTGACCATTGTTTGAGAATGGCTTGATTGAGTGCATTCTCTTTATCTGTAAACTCTACCGCCTTAGTCTTTATCGTCTTCGTCGCTGCATCATACTCAGTGTCATACATCACTTGAGGAACAGTAAATCCTTGTGTGACCATGTGTGTATTCTTCACATCATTGGTATATTGTAAAAGATTGCTAAGGTAAGCTCTCAAATAATACAAGTCATTGCCTCCTTCAATGGTGCGTTCATTCAAGCGGATAGTAATGTCGGAAAAGAGGGAGTGAGCCGTATTGTTGATAATAATCGCCTTGTCTGTCGCCTCACATGGCACGTCTGCTCCTTTAGCCGAATCATGTTTCATGAGTTGTACTTCCACGCGAAAATAGGCATTGCATACATCCATCCAATGAATGGCTAGTCGAGGGACCGTGAATTGAATGGTACCGGAGTAGTATAGGGTATAGGATTCGGCGCATCGCTTCGCTCAGCACCGAATCCCACACCTAGGTAGATACAAAAAATGAAAAAAATACAAAAAAATAGGGACCCCCTGAAATTTATAAAAAACAGACAAAATAGTTACAAAAATGAAAAAAACAGTCCAAAATA
>CAJQUW010003099.1:15000-18478 GCA_907163375.1 Prostheceraeus crozeri | reverse complement strand
TTTATTTTTAACTTGTTAACGGTTGAAACTTTGTTTTATTTCTAACATACAAACAGATAAAACTTTATTATTAACTTGTAAACTGATGAACCTTCATTTTATTTCTAAGATACAAACAGATAGAACTTTATTCTTAACATACACACTATTGAAACTTTATTTCTAACATACAAACAGATAAAACTTTATTATTAACTTGTAAACTGATGAACCTTCATTTTATTTCTAACATACAAACAGATAAAACTTTATTCTTAACATACACGCTATTGAAACTTTATTTCTAACGTACACACTATTGAAACTTTATTTTTTAACTTGTAAACTGGTGAAACTTTGTTTTAATTCTAACATACAAGCAGATAAAATTTATTCTTAACTTGTAAACTGGTGAACCTTCATTTTATTTCTAACATATAAACAGATAGAACTTTATTCTTAACATACACACTATTGAAATTTTATTTTTAACTTGTAAACGGCTGAAACTTTATTTCTAACGCACAAAGCGCTTAAACTTTATTTCCATCATACACACTATTAAAACTTTATTTTAATCTGAAACTTTATTTTTAACTTGTTAACGGTTGAAACTTTGTTTTATTTCTAACATACAGATTAATAACTTTATCTTAGCCATACAGCACTATGAAACTATTATTTCTAACTACACAACCTATTGAAACTTTGTATTTTTTTTAACTTGTAACTGTGTAACGTAATTTCAGTCTAATATACACGAGCAATAAAAATTTATTTCTTAACTTGTAAACTGCGAAACTTCATTTTATTTTACTAACTTAAAACAGATAAACTTATTTTCTCAACATACACACTAGTGAAACTTATTATTACTTTTAAACTGTGAAACGTATTCATTCTGACATCAAGCAGATAGAAAACTTTATTCTAACCTTGTAAACTGGTGATCCTTCATTTTTTTTCTAACATACAGACAGATAGAACGTTATTCTTAACATACACACTATTGAAAATTTTATTTTAACGTGAACTATTTGAAACTTTTAATTTTTCAACTTGTAAAGGCCGAAACATTGGTTTTAATTCCCTAACCCTACAAATAGATAAAACTTTATATCTTAACATACGCACTAGATGGAAAACTTTAATTTTCTAAAGATACACAAAGAAACTTAAATTTTTAACTTTGTAAATTGGTGAAACTTTTATTTCATTTCTAACATCCAAAGCAGTAAAATATATTCTAACTTGTAAACTGGGCGAAACTTCTTTTTGGTTTTCACATTATAAACAGATAGAACTTTATTCTAACATACACACATTGAAACTTTATTCTTAACTGTAAACAGTGAAACTTTATTTCATTTCTGACATACAAGCAAGAAAACTTTATTCTTTAACTTGTACGACTGGTGAACCTTCATTTTATTTCTAACATAAAAACAGATTGAACTTTATTCTTAACTACTTCACTATTGAAACAATATGTTATATATTAACTTGTAAACGGCCTGAAACTTTATTCTTAAACGCACAAAGCGCTTAAACTTTATTTCCATCATACACTCGTATAAACTGTTAATTATAACTGAAACTTTATTTTTAACTTGTTAACGTTGAAACTTGTTTATTTCCGCTCACATTACAGATAAACTTTATTCTTAACATAAACGCACTAAGAAAGCAAATATTTCTTTCTAACGTACACACTATTGAACTTTATTTTTTAACTTGTAAACTGGTAAACTTAAAACATTTCTAACATACAAGCAATAAAATTTAATCTTACTTGTAAACTGGCAAACCTTCATTTTATTTTCCTAACATACAAACAATAAAACTTATCTTAACATACGCACTATTGAAACATTAGTTTTAACTTGCAAACTATTGAAACTTTATTGTTAACTTGTAAACTGGTGAAACTTTATTTCATTTCTAACATACAAGCAGATAAAATTTATTCTTAACTTGTAAACTGGCGAAACTTCAATTATTTCTAACATATAAACAACAGAACTTTATTCTTAACATACACACATTAGAAAACATTATCTTAACTTTTTACTGGGGTAATTTAATTTCATCTTCTGACATCAAGCAATAAACTTATTCTTAACTTTGTAAACCTAGTAAATCCTACAATCTCTTTTAAACAAACAATAGAACTTTTCTTAACATATACACTATTTGAAAACTATTTAATCCGACAAACTGTTGAAACTTTATTCAATTTCTAACACACGAACAGCTTAACTTTATTTTTAACATAAACACTATAGAAACTTTATTTTTGTAACTTAAACTAGTGAAACTATACTCTTCATTTACAAATAGTAATAACGCTTAGTCTAACTTGCAAACTAGTAAAAAAGCTACATTCTCATTTTACAAACAATAAAACATTATTTCTAACGTACACAACGTTAAACTATTATCTTTTCTCATATACAAATAATAAACGCTTAGTCTAACTTTCAAACTAGTAAATCTTATTCGTCATCAATCTAACTGTTTTAAATCTTCCATCATTGAAAACATGTTTCCACAACGTCGTTTGCGAAAAACATGATCGCCCTTTTAGTCTAAACCCATTCATTGCATAAAAACAACAACTCTTCCATAAGTAACATTTTATTGACTAAACGTAACAACATGCATTATAAATCAATGGTTTGAAGAGATAAAATAGATACAGCTGGTACTATCATACAGCGAGCAATGATAACCAACACCTTTGTGCAGTGTTGAGGTTAAGAGAAAGAAGCCATTGGTTTTGTATGAACGTACAACTAACAACGGAACAGACAAAAGAGGAAACACACCAATTCCTAAAAAAACGATTCGTGACTACAATGGTAGTGTTGATTCACTCTACTATCCCAAGGAGCAAAATATCATCAATGAATTAGATGAAATACTATTTCCTCTCCATTACCAAGATTAATACAAAAGAATGCTAATAACATGAAAGTACTAACCATCGTTTAAAAGTCAATATGAAAGCACTCGTCACATAAAAGCATAGTCTGTGCAAATAGTTCCAGATTAAGTCCATGAATTGTTTTCTCGCCCCATTGATCAAACATTGGATTGGCAGTGGCATGTGATGATAAGACCACTGAAAATCTATTATGTCCATTTATCATAGCAATAGCATCTGAGCTCTCTGTACAGTTTCACCCTCACAATCCATAAAAATGATGAAAGAAAGCCTAAAACGAAATTTTACACATCTAAGAAGCGTTCTATAAACATATTACAAAAATGAATGAATTACATCGCAGCTTTTCACGACAAAATTACACAAATATATGAATGTCAACGAAGAAGGTAAAATGTATCAATAAGACCACTCTAGGACACTCAACGCCACCATAACGAATTGTTATAGGTAAGTTAGGAAAGGAATAGTAATCTTCCTCCTTCTTTTGATTTGCGTTGATGCGCATTCTTCTTCCACTTGCGCTTTCATACCACCCCCGTTAGGAAGTCA
>CAJQUW010003099.1:0-7500 GCA_907163375.1 Prostheceraeus crozeri | reverse complement strand
CCAAATCTGAAATCCGTTGTCCAATCCGATGCTTCGTTTTGAAGCTACAGCCCAAAACGTCCCAAATTCTAACTCTGTCGTTTTTCGCCAATGTCCCAAAATCTTAAATGGCGTCTCACATCTAAACGAAGACAGATATGAACAAGCCGATTCTTTCAGTGAATTTGTCTCACTCTTAGCTTTCAAACGAGCTATGGCACGACAAAATCCGTCCACTGGAAGCCAAAATCGAAGCAAGCTGTCCAGAGGGGGGGGGAGGTGGTAGCGGAAATTTTTTCTCTCCGATGGCGTTCAAATTCACCATACCGATGCAGAATTTCACGCTGAATCCGAATCTGGCCTCCGTTTCTCATCCGATGCTTCGTTTGGGCGCTACACACCAAAACGTCCCAAATTCTAACTCTGTCGTTTTTTCGAAAAATGTTGAAAATTTTTTCTCGCCGATTGACTTGAAACTCACCAATACCGATGCGGAATTTTACGCTGATCACGAATCTAAAGTCCGTTTTCACCATTCCATCACGCAACCTAGACGGGTCGCCCACGTCAACCTAGACGGTCGCCCACGTTCAACTAGACGGTCGCCCACGTACAACCTAGGCGGTCGGCCACGTCAACTCCATACGAGACCAACACATCCGAGTCTCACACTCTGTCGTTTTTCGAAAGGGGGGGGGGAGTCAGCGAACATGTTGTGAACGTTGGACCAACTGGCCGGCACACCACGACAGACCACAACCTCTGTCGAGTTCCAAGAGGGGGGGAGGGGTGAGGGGAGGGGGAGGCGGAGGGGGGAGAGGGGAGGGGAGGGGAGGGGGAGGGCAGGGGGAGGGCGAGGGGGAGGGGAGGTGGGGGGACGTCAGCGATGGCGGCCATCTTGCGCTATCTGGTGTTTGTCACTTCCTTACTACTAATGTTGCTGCGAAGATGTGATGCTCTTTATATATACAATGCATTTTACTCTTTCAGAAATCATTTTAGGTGTTTTTGAACTTAGCAGATGACATTTTGGATATTTAAATTGATCGCCCGATGAAGGAGCAGGCTCTCTGACGTTGCGGAATAAAAACGTTTCTCTGTTTGACTGATTGGTCATTTTTTTCTGATGTTTCTAATTTTCAATGCGTCTGCCATCAATGCTTAAAACAATCAAACATATTCCTTACATTGTCTTAAAAAATCCTGCTTCCGATAAAAGCTGAATACGTATCGCTTAGTAAAGTCTTCTACCATCATTTTCCAACAGATAGGTATACTCAAAACATCAATTTTTAAAAAAATCGTATTCAAACTTCGAATTGCTGATTAAAGTAAAAAATGGCCGAATTGGTAAAAACTCAGGATGCACGAACATGCGCCAATAATGCAGTATTTTTGAGAATTATTAAGATCACAGGAATATCAAGATCATTATCAAGCTCCATGGGGAGCTCAGTTTTTAAATCTCAAAATGTCCCGACTTAAATGAACTTGGAACTCAGAATGTCATGAGGAGAGGTTTCACTGAACAGTAATAAGAAGACGATAATATAACAAAATAAAATTTCTACGATTTTGCACGCTATTTTTAATAAACTTTTTTATTTTTACGCATATTTATTTCCTACCAGGATTGGACATAGATTGACACAGAATTACTGACGAATTTTCTTTAACTTCTGTCTTCCTTTGTCAATTTCAGATAAATTATTCACTTGTCGGTCGACATTTCTTCTCTCAAACTGATGGAGAAATGTGGTCATTTGATGTAAATGCCCTCTTCCTCATGGCTGGTATGTGTGCAGGAACAAGTGCAAAGGACGGATGTTGAAAAACTTCGGAATTGTTAACTGTGGAAAATTAAATTTAGAAAAATGTACCGAATAAATCTAATTCGGGGGAAATCGCTAAATTTCTACAAATTTCGTCGCAATAAAATCACCGATCTAACAAACTGATTCTTTTCATATCATGTGAAAGCTCTGACTTGGAAGGACTTTAACTCAGATCACAATGAAATTCATGCAATTAGTTCAGCGGAGCTTTCTAAACCATTTGAGAAGTTTGAGATTTTGGATCTCAGCTCAATACCGTTTGAATCGATTGGTGAAGGATGTGAATTGCAAACTTTGTTTATTTCCTATTTGCGCAACTGGAGTGGTTACACATAAATACAATCCCCTTGGAACTATTCCGAGTCATTGTGTTCAAGACTTTGAAGAAAAATAGATTGATTGCTTTATCAGCAGTACATGGGGAGGTTTGAGATAGTCGCATTAGACATTCATTCTCTGGTTAAAAGAATTTACAAGCGCTTTATCTTCAGAATAACAAGCCTCACTGCAACTTCCAGAAGAAATGGGAAAGGATATCCCCCTGCAACACGATGAGATTGATACAATTCAAAGCTTCAATAATCCATGCACCTGTGATTGGTCGACTACGATGGCTGCATGATCGGCTGATTCCAACGTGAAAATCAGTAAAATATCCTGGAAAATGTGCTTCTCCAATGCGCCTTAAGAACAAGTCACTTCCTCAATCTCAAGAACTGAGACTTACAATGCCGCTCCACAGAAGTCAAAGCCCACAAATCAAACATCACTCTAAAGGCTGAGGAACATTGTCACTATGCCTGCTATGTTTCTCTCCGTGTCCCATTGCGCACACCTGTGCTTGGTGGAAGGACGGAATCCAGAATCAAAAATGAACTCCGAATACGTTCCTTATTCTCTCAAACAGCAGGAACCAGATTTCGATATCAGCTGGATCCAATTCCTGAATGTAAAGGACGCGTCATGCCTGGAGAATGGGAATTGCAGCTGTGTTGTTCAATGATAGGTGGAAAGGTCCGCCGGCTTTTTTCCTCCAATTTTGAAAGATTCATGCAACACATTACACTCATCATGTCAATCGTCATCGCAGTGGCTGCAGGCAGTGATGGTTATGGTGTCTTGTGGCATCGGAGCTTGCGATGTGTGTGCAACGTAGAAGAGAAGCACAAATCCTCTCAATCTGCAGTCCTATCAAAAAGGAAGTGTGAATTGAGTCCGATGGATTTCTTTGCTGTAATCTGCTTATTCCAATAGAAATCTGACACTATAAAATTTAAGAGCTAGACCGGCCATGAAAATAATATGCACCGTCCGGAGACTATGCGACAATGAAACGGACTAAACATGTTGTCAGTGTAGGTCTTCATTGTAAATGGGAATTCACGATCTTTTGTTTTCTCCTTTATATAAAAATCACTTTGCCAAAACTAGACGTTACAGCTAATCGCCCTGAAGCAAGGGTCTACAGACGTGTTGCAACTATAACCATTGATAAGGGCCAATTGGTGGTCCGATTTTACCACTCGTGAATTTTTTTAGTGTTGGCGTGTGTCATTAATTTTTGCATTAAATGCACTGAAACTTCTCTTGACTTTTCTTAACTTTTTGATGATATTATATATATATACGATAATGGAACTTCATTTCAAATCTTTTATCACGTGGTGTATGAATTTTAAGTGTTTACTTTCGTCAAATCCCGTTTGGGTCGAAATGAACCGATTTCTTATATTCATCGATATCAATAATGTGCGTAAATTACATGTAGAACGTTATATTTCCTTTTAGTTGCCTGTAAACCAATATCCGGGATCATCACCCGAGATCGTTTCGAGACACAAGTTGAATGTGCTCTGCCGATCGTCGGGCGATGTTGTTCCGCGCATCTTGCCTGATATCTTATGGTAAAGTTGTCAGACGGACTGAAAGCGATCACAATCTGCAAGAAAAGACCTACCTCTGACAGATGTCTTTACCTCTGATGCATAATAGGGTCCTGTTGAACCTCCACAAAGAGAAATATAAATTTCTTTTGTGGCTTCGTGTATCATATTTTTGAATCTCATTTAGTTATTAGGAGGCAGACAAAAAAAGAATGATCACTTTGACATTTTTGAGTGAAAATCATGGTTGGTGGATCGTCTACAAGGACGGTTCTAGTCATAATTTGTAATGTGTATGTTTCCCCCATCTCTTTACATTGTTTTTTCGTTGTTCAATTCTCTTGTGAGTTTATGTTTTTTGTTCCTAAGATGCTAGGATCTTCCTCCACAGATACCTCAGATTGAGCATGTGAGCAATTGTCTTGAAAAGATTTATGTTTTTGCCCGTTGCCATGATTTTTCAAAATTAGTGCAATCAGTGTCCTCATTTCTCCATATGATCTTCTATGATTTCATGAACTTTCCGTTTTCCATACTCGGGTTGCACTGCTTTGGAATTGATAAGATTACTGTTTAGAAAGCCCTCTTCGATTATTACTAATTCCAACCATCGGTCTCAGCTTCATTCCTTTCTCCAATCACTTAAACAATCAGATGCAAGCCAGTGGACCTTGCATTACTCCGTACACAACTATTCGTCTAAAGCTTCTGTTTCCTCATGGACATACCATAAAGTCCACAATCACATGCATGGATTTTTAGTTGAGTATCTTCACTTTCTTCCGCTAATACAAGTACACTGTATCTCGGCTCAATACCATATCACTGACAAGGAAAATGATTACCATAAATATTTTTTGGTATATTTTCGGGATTCTCCTGGTAATAATTGTTTGCTTTTCGTATTTATATTTTCAAGATGTGTGCTGTACATACGATTGCCATATCACACAATATTAAAAGAAAGAATCAAAATCATGTCCTGGTCGATAATGTAAGTGGAATTAAGGCCTGTTGTCATTATGACTCTCTTATGTTACCGACTGTTCGGTAAGCATGATTTTTGTCTGCATGATTTAACTTGCAATTCTGAATTCGGTTTTTATCTCTAAGTCTTAGCATTTAATGAATATCTAGTAAGTATTTAACTTCATCAACCAATCTTGCCATTTGTTAGTTTGAAATTTGCATATTAAGCAATCCGAAATAATTAATCTTATTTCAGGAACGCAAAATTAAGGTATGTGTGAGATAGTAATCATCTAGTGTCTGTTAGATTTGTCGATCGTTAAATGAAATATAGTTTATCAACGTGGTCATAAAGTTATTTCCTGTACGGTCCTGTTAATGGTTGCTATCTAATAGCTGGGATACATTCTGAGCTTAAATTCACTGTAAATCGAAGTACTTTATATCACGCTATAGCATACTATTAATATTTCTCTCTGGGATTCGTAAAAAAAGTGATTTTTACATTGTATTAATATGTATATATATAGATATATATTTATTTTATATAATATTATTGATTTATAAGATTAATATGATTTAGAAGTGTCCTATATTAGACTCTATAATAGATATTGATATATAATTTTGTTATATCTTTTTTGCTTATGTACGTTTCTGCTCATAATCCGTCACTTACCAGAGCAAAGACGTATTAGATATTTGCTTCTCTCGTATAGTCAAACTTACCAACAATTCGTATTTCAGGTAGAAAAACAGGCCAACACATTAGAATATTCGTATTCGCACAGACCAATCACTTACGAAATTTATGAGAGTCTATGTAGACAGACCAGATCTCTGTAGACATACCAAATTCTCGTAGCATGTTTTATGCATATTGGTGTATTGTTTTGGGGTGTTTTGGATGCAATGTCTACCAGCGTTGACATGTTGTATATATTGGAAATTACTCGTCATTAATGACTTTATATTCATTTTTTATTTTTTTGTCCTGGATTTTTGATATATGCTGCGATTGCCCATCTTATTCATACTCTATTGAAAGTACACTAAGTATATTTCGTGCTAATTGCGCCAAGATGCTTTTTAATTTTCCAGCATTTTGTTTGTTTGCGTCAGCGACAGTTGTTAGTTAGCTATACCGCTGTCACGTAGTTCTGTTTGTTTGGTTTGGCTAATTTCTGATACATTAGCCTACAGTATTGTGGTGTCTCTTTGGGGCTCTTTGGGTTCAGTAGTGAGAAATGCCACTGTGAAATTATGTTTATAGTTATTTTCAAACAGCCCATCATTTGTGCATCTCAATGACGCCACGTGGTACATGCTAACCTCAATTACGCGTGTAAGGCACCGGAAACTGCGTGAATTACTCATGACCCCAAACTTCCGTAACTATGCGGATTATCTGTTAATATCGACATCAGTAGTGAAAACTGTCCTACTTGCGTGATATAAATGATAGTTCTTGTGTAGTTTGAAATTGTCTTTTGTGAAGGGTAAGTGTGGGGGATCAAGAGAACTGATAGTACTTGGTTGGTACATGTATACTGTAGTTCGTTAGCACAGGGATAGTTCATGTATATGTCATGTTATAATAAGAACTTGTATTTGAGCTGTTACTGATAGGTGAAATATGTTTTGTTCTATCTTTATAGATTCACTGGGGGGTTACGTCTATATCGAACTTGTGGTTTGTTTTCTAGCATCTTACTTCCGTGAACGCCGGTTGGTTTGTGTTGTGTTTGCTCAATGGCGACCATTTGTCTATTTTAAATGGTAGCACTATTTAGATGTGAATCGTTAATGTCATGATATTTAGGTTTTGCTCCCCAATAAATAAAAACCAATTCCAAAACGATGTTGTTAATGTTAAAACTAAAGGTACTAGGTTATGTTTTAGGTAAGCGTGAAAAATAATTGACGGTACAAATCACGTGCCACGCAGGCGTCGCCATGACTTATGAAGCTTCACACCAATCTGGAATGTCTGTTGTTTCTTATCATTCCTCTCGACCACACAGTTCACCGTAGTCACTATCCCCGTTGAAGCTGACAAATAAAAACAGGCTTGTTTTGCATAGGGCCTAAGTGCAGACCGCTAGAGAGTGTACTGGGCTTGTTAAACTGATCCGCCAATAAGACCTGTGCGGTGCTGTTTGATAATTATAATATGGTTTGATCTTCTTCTTTATGAACGTTGAGGATTATGTGACTTAACATGAACATTGTCATCCTTGAGAGTTTATCTATTCTGTAGGGAAGTTCGTACGACATCAACCCTAACTCAAACCGCAATGGTGTTGTGAGCTCTTTTTGGCTGTTGGTTTTCCGGTGTTGGTAAAAAGTTGTAAGTCCGAGGTTTGTCCAATCCTTAGCTAAGGTTAGTATGAGCCTCACGTTTACACTATTCTATTATTTTATATCTACAAGTCTTAATTGGATCCTAATCAGTTTCCCATAAACGGTGATGCTGATCGTTACCACTCGCCAGTGAACGTCCCTGTACAACTCCCCAATCTCCGATGGAGCGATCGACAACACCAAACGAGCCGGTGGTGTTCACCCAAGCCCCTGCATCGCCCGACTACTCGAGTGATGAAGATAGTGACGTATCAATCGAGACGATGCGTCACATGAATAAGAAGTCCATGCGAACGCCACTTTATGGACGGGTCACGGTCAAAGTCAAGAACGCCCCGAAAAAGTATCACACCAAACGGGTGTTCATGAGGATGGAGCCGAACGAGCGGAACCTCACAACCGCTCTCGAATTTTCGGTCATCGACCTTGACACACCACGTTGCTGTCCCTGTGCGCCCAAGAAGACCAGG
>CAJQUW010003098.1:0-139477 GCA_907163375.1 Prostheceraeus crozeri | reverse complement strand
GTAGTAATCCCGTGACAAAATCAAGGACAAAATGAAGAGCAATGAGTCATCATGCTGACTCAGCCCCCCTCTGGAAGGAAGGTGACGGAGAGCGCCAAGGATGTGCTGGGAGGAATGGATCCGAGAGGAGGAAACTGTTCCCTACCCCCCTCTGGAAGGAAGGAGTTTTCCAGCAAGGGGTGGGAAGGGAGAAGGGTAGGAATGTGGGAAGGATAGAGTGAGAAAAGGTGGGTTTTGGTGGTTTTTGGGATGAGAAAAGTTGGAAATCATCATGAAGGAGGGTTTGGATGTGAAATTGGAGTTCAGATTCGGAATTTACGTGAAATTTTGGGTGAGGAAGGAAGGCAGGGAGGAGTTTTCCTGAGAGGCAAGGGGTGGAATCTCTAGAGACCCACGTCTGAGAGGAACGTCAGAGTTGGAAAAGGGTGGGTTTTGGTGGTTTTGGGATAAGAAAAGTCGTTTTTCGGCATGAAGGAGACCTCAGAAAGGAAAACGGAGGCCAGATTCGGAATCTACGTGAAATTTTGGGTCTAGGAACTTCTTTCCAGCTCAATCGGCGAGAAAAAGATCTGACCCCCCCCCTCCTCGGCAACGATCTTCCAACTTTGGTGTTAGAGATCGTAGAAAGTCGTGTGATAGCTCATTTGAAAGCCGAGAGTGAGACAAAATCAGTGGAAGACACGGCTTGTTCCTATCTGCCTTAGTTTAGATGTGAGACGGCATTGAAAATTTTGGACATTGGTGAAAAAACGACCGAGGTAGAATTTTTACGAAAATCACTCTAGCGGGTGAAGCAAGCCTCGGACGGGAAACAGAGACCAGATTTGGAATCAGCGTGCCATTCTGTATCTAGAGGGTGAGTTTCAAGTCAATCGGAGAGAAAAAGTTGAAAATTTTCTTCACACTGTGTCTCCACATGAGATTTGTTCCTGAAAATGTTAAATTGTAGCCACCTTTGGCGATGAATAGCGGAGGATTGGAAGTGAATGAAGAGCTCGGGTTTCTTTTAGGGGCATGACCGCACTTTGTTCTCTAGGATCCTATCTTTTCAGATCTGTAAAAGGTTTCGTTTCCAAATGAGAACCTGTTAAAAATCGAGTTTTTGCGCATTTTCCAAGATTTTGGAGCTTTTTGAAAAAAACGACCGAGTTTTTTCATGTCGGCTCCTGGTCATCGTAGAGAGTCGAAGGATGTCTTAAATGAAAGGTGAGAGCGAGAAAACATGACTGTCAAAATTTGAAGGCAATCGGAACACTAGAACTGAAGATAGACGGGTTTAAAGTTTTTGGATGATGGATATTACGTCATCAGCTGATCACCACAAACTATATAAGCGGGGAACTGACATCGACTTTTCATTAAGAGGAGAGCGATTGTCAAAGGTAGGTCGTCTCTCTGAGCTCCGATGATAGCATCGGACATTCCAAATGTTGGGTTTTTGTAAGAAACCGACTTAGAAAATTTCATTGCTGATATCAGCTAAGGCGTCAGACTTGAAGGTTCACCAGGAGATGGCCTTTGTCTCCAGGCCATAAAAGACTCCAAAACTTTGAAGGCTTGTAACTTTGCTTCTACAAGTCCGTTTGACTTGATTCAAAAAAGGTTTATTCGCTATTTATCAGACCTATAGTGACAGACTACTTATACAATTTCATAAGTAGTGCTAAATTCTGAAAAATTTAAATTCACTAGTTTTGGAGGTCTTCTGGGGATTTCGACCCTGATGAAGTCAACTAAAGGATTTGTAATGATTTCTGAGTCAGTCTTCTCATGAACCAAGTGGCTTTTCACTGAAAGCGAGCAAGACACGGAGAGTTTTGCTGTAATATTCCACTGACAGGGTGTTCCTTCGGGTCGGCGGATGATGCCGTAGTGATAAGTGTGGCAAGGGAGTGTGTCATATTTTAGACCGAAACCGCTGGGGCAACTCATGTCTCATGTTGGGCATTTGACGCAGTTCTCAACGTAGCACTTTGAACGCCAATCGGTTGAGTCTTGGCTATCTTGTCATGGGTGGCATCTAAACATCTCCATTGCAAAACGCTTGTAAATCACGGCTTGCTATCAAGCTGATCAAAGCAACGACTTGGGATGTTTCCTCTTGTAAATAACTCTACCGGTTTTCATGTCTGGCTATCAAGTCATTGACGGTGCAAGTTACGGAGATTTTCGGTGTCATACTTCCTGTTGGTGAGCGTTCTTTCGAGACAGCGGTGAAGTCCGTAGCGATGAGTACTGCACGGGACGTTGGCAATTGTAATCCTTGTGAAACCTCTCTGTGTCATGTTTCCAAGTGGTTGCCTTTCGTCTCAACGTTGTACTCTGACCGCCAGGGCGACATTTAGCTATCTGCCACAGGTTACCTCATAAAATCTCCATTGCACTTGTCTCCCGATAGTTGGCCAACCATGCGAGAATGAACCATAAGTTCTTTTAAGAACTGTCTCTATCACGGAGACGAAATGATGAAGGGATGAAAGTGGAGGCCACCCTTGCGCTACACGCAACCACAAGCTCATTTCTCTCTTTGCTAGTGAACAAGCTCTTGTTAGTGTAGTCAGAAAGTGTATCATGGTTTGCAAAAGCAAAGTTTAGTGCAGTCAAATCGTTTTTACCGCGACGCACGTTTGTGAAAGTAGAGTTCGATCATTGACGTTTTATTCGTGAGTGTTGTCAGAAAGTGTATCATGTTGTACAAAAGTTCTACCGCAACACAGGTTGATGTATAGTTAGAAATTTTGATCATGGTGTTTTATGAAACACAAGTGTCATGAAATGCAAGCGTTAGTGTAGTCAAATAGTTCACCTTGATACACGTTTGTAGAAGTAAAGTTTGATCATCGACGTTTTATGAAACACAAATGTCATAAAATGTTAGCGTTGGTGTAGTCAAATAGTTTTTACCACAACACACGTTTGTGAAAGTAAAGTTTGATCATTGAAGTTTTATGACTGACCGAACTCACCACAGCACTAGAAAGTTTTATCGAAAAGGTTTTACTGCACAGTGTAGATTGTCTTGTAACTTACTTTCACAGTGTTAGAAAGTTTTATGTTGAGTGGAGACAGTTGCCAAAGGTTCCCCTATTAGAAAATTCAAACTCCATGACTGTTAGATTGCTGAATACTTCATCAGGTTTACTAAAAGCAGTCTTCTACTGCAGTGAGACTGAGAGTCTAGAATGTTATATGAAAACAGTGTTCACCACAGCACTAGAAAGTTTTAATGCACTGTGTAGATTGTTTCACAGCGTTAAAAGGTCTTATAGTAAGTACTACAGTGTTGAATGTTTTATAAAACCGGGTAAAGTCTTGTCACAAACGTTGAGTGTGTGAGAGCTAGTTCCATGACATTGAATCACGTGGGTCCTAAAGTCCACAATCCAAGGGTAGGCTCCTCTACGCTTGGATTTAGGGTTTTATATAACATGCGTTCACCGTTCGTGTAGAATACGTGAAGCACATGTTCGCTTAAAAGTCTAAACGCAGACGTTGAAATATGTTTTGGAAGAAGTCTTTGACAGGCTGTTGTGAAACTTAGCGAACGTTGAAAAAAGGTTTATAAAATGTTTCTGCAGTCACAGTCGTTATCGTACAAGCTTTACTAAATGTGTTGTTTGCCTTTATCAAATTGAATGCGTGTGTAGACTGTTTTGTAAATAAAGACAGATAGTGCTGAACGTTTTTGCAGTCTGCATTGACAGCATACAAGTGTACACATAGCAACAGGTAACGTTTCTTAAAAGAGTCGAATGCATATGAGTTAGAAAAACACTCAAAACACGTGTGAGATAAAAGTCAACCTGCTTGATTAAGTGAGTCCCTCACAAAAGTGTCACAACTATTTTACGGAAACTTGTAAAGGAGAACTGTGTATCGTGAACGTCTGCCATCAGCTTAGCTAGATGAACATGACTCTCTCCTTCTTTCTTAGGCACACCATTCTTCACTCAGGTTTGAAACATGTGGAAATTATCAGCATGCCTCTATGTATCATGGAAAAATCAGTGTGTTGCATTTCATGACACGAAACGTCAACTTCAGATAACTCTAGAACGCTTTCAACTACGAAGGTTACATCGCGCAATCCTATCCAACTCTTGACGTGTCATTAACGTAGGAGACGGCATTGCATTTATTCGCATTCAAGAGATGATTCTACATAATGATCACTGCTACATCGTGATTCAAAAACCCTCATGGGAAAAGTATAAAAGGGAAGTTCACTCAACCCTCATGTCATTTGTGAATCATGCTCCTCATCCGCATCATCAACGCCATGCGCGAAATGAATCTCAGAAGAGACATCGATTTAGAACAGTTGCATATCCATCTTCCCGATTCAGTATATCATCGCGGTCGTCCACAACTGTTGGTCATTCGCATGAGCAACGGTTGAAATCTTCAAATCTTTCGCTGCGGCAAAATTCAAGTCCTAGGAAACCTTTCTCAATTCGTGATGCAGTCCATGTGCTACGAAGTCGTCAAGAAAATGCGAACACTCATGCCTCATCTCCGCCTCAGTCCCCTGACATTGAAGAACATAGTAGTGTCTGTTCAGTTGAAGGTGTTAGCGAATCTAGCAAACATTAAAACCAGTAATCATTGTACACTTTATGAAAATGAACTCTTTCCTGCTGCTTTGATTCGGAAGTGGCATCCTGTACATATTGCAGTGTTTCACAACGGACATTGTATCATGACTGGTGTAAGTGATATCAGTAAAGTAGCTGACATTGTTAAATCATTAATGCGTTATCTGCATGAGTCACAGTTAATAGAATCGTGTTAATCACATGATGCATTTTGAATGAGTCATCGCAATGAAGCATCGCCCGCACAATTGTCGGTGAAGAGGTCATCAACAAGGTTCACCGCTCTATGATGAATCAGTGCTATTTATAGAAATGAAATGATGCCCACACACTTGTCGGTGAAGAGGTCACGCTGTCTGACGTGAGGCGCCATCGCTTTGTCTGGCAAATTGCGCCCACACACATGTCGGTGAAAAGGTCACGCTGTCTGACGTGAGGCGCCATCGCTTTGTCTGGCAAAATGCGCCCACACACGTGTCGGTGAAAAGGTCACGCTGTCTGACGTGAGGCGCCATCGATGTTGAATGACACGCCCACACACATGTCGGTGAAAAGGTTGAACAAGACTGATTGGATTCTTATCTAACTGACTGGTGCTTTACCACTTCATGAGTCAGAGCTATTTATAGATATGAGTCAGCAAAGTGGTTGATGTTTCCTGAGCCGAAGAAATTGTCATGATGTTACATTCATTGGTGAGGATGTTAACTTAAAAACCCTAACATGGTTATGACCTCATTTTATACTTCACCTATAAATTGCTGAAGTCCATCATCTATGCGAATAGGGTTACCTACGGCTGGATTTAGGGATTTAGGGTTTTATATAGCACAAGTGAATGTTAACCGTTAGTCTATAGTACATTTATTAACTTAACCATTTGTGAATGATATATCTAAATTGCTAAAGTCCATAATCTATGGGGATCGGGTTACCTACGGCTCGATTTACGGATTTAGGGTTTTAAATAGCTCAAGTGAATGTTAATCGTTGGTGTATAGTACATTTATTAACTTAATCATTTGTGAATGACATTATTCCTAACATTACAAACAACTACTTTATTTCTAACTTTACAAACTGTGAGATGGTTATAACTTTATTTCTAACTTAACAAACATCAACTTTATTTCTAGCTTTGCAAACGTCAACTTTATTTCTAACTTTACAAACAGTGACATGGTTATAACTTCATTTCTATTTGTACAAACATAAACTTTATTTCTAACTTTACAAACGTCGACTTTATATCTAACTTTACAAACAGTGACATGGCTATAACTTTTTTTCAAACTTTAGAATCATCAACCATATTTCTAACTTTACAAATGTCAACTTTATTTCTAACTTAACAAACAGTGAAATGATTCTGACTTCATTTTATATTTTACCTATCTTACAAACAGTGACATGGTTATATTTTTATTTCTTACTTTAGAATCATCAACTTTATTTCTAACTTTGCAAACGTCAACTTTATTTCTAACTTTACAAACAGTGAAATGATTCTGACTTCATTTTTTATTTCACCTATCTTGCAAACAGTGACATGGTTATAACTATATTTCAATCTTTAGTATCATCAACTTTATTTCTAACTTTGCAAACGTCAAATTTATTTCTCACTTTACAAACAGTGAAATGATTCTGACTTCATTTTATATTTCACCTATCTTGCAAACAGTGACATGGTTATAACTATATTTCAAACTTTAGTATCATCAACTTTATTTCTAACTTTGCAAACGTCAACTTTATTTCTCACTTTACAAGCAGTGAAATGATTCCAACTTCATTTTATATTTCACCTATCTTACAAACAGTGACATGCTTATGACATTATTACCAAGTCAGTCCCACCTATTTGAACCGCAACTTTATGTGAAAGGAAAACGACACAGTCTGTACATGATATGTTATTCATTTAGGAAACGAGGTCTCTCAGCTTGGGAAGACAAGCGATGCTGGATGAGTCCTAACCACTCATTACCGTACGGCCATCCAGACACTCATCTACCTCCACCCAAGAGACAGAAACTTTCTCTTCCTCCGTCCGGTGATGTATGATGATGAATGCTTCCTCTCTGTTGTGGTTGATATTTTGCTTTTCCACTCCATGGCGTTTTCTATGGGTTGTTGTGAGTGAGTGCCTTGTAACATGTGTCCAACTTCTGATCACTTCATATCATGACTTGCATATCAACTGGTTTTCCTGTCTTCCTAAGCTGAGAGACCTCGTTTCCTAAATGAATAACATATCATGTACAGACTGTGTCGTTTTCCTTTCACATAAAGTTGCGGTTCAAATAGGTGGGACTGACTTGGTAATAATGTCATAAGCATGTCACTGTTTGTAAGATAGGTGAAATATAAAATGAAGTTGGAATCATTTCACTGCTTGTAAAGTGAGAAATAAAGTTGACGTTTGCAAAGTTAGAAATAAAGTTGATGATACTAAAGTTTGAAATATAGTCATAACCATATCACTGTTTGCAAGATAGGTGAAATATAAAATGAAGTCAGAATCATTTCACTGTTTGTAAAGTTAGAAATAAAGATACAACCATGTCACTGTTTGTAAAGTTAGAAATAAAGTTGACGTTTGTAAAGTAAGAAATAAAATTGATGTTTGTAAAGTTAGAAATAAAGTTATAACCGTGTCACTGTCTGTAAAGTTAGAAATAAAGTAGTTGTTTGTAATGTTAGGAATAATGTCATTCACAAATGGTTAAGTCAATAAATGTACTATACACCAACGATTAACATTCACTTGAGCTATATAAAACCCTAAATCCAACCGTAGCTAACCCCATACCCATAGATGATGGACTTTAGCAATTTATAGGTAAAGTTAGAAATAAAGTTATAACCATCTCACTGTTTGTAAAGTTAGAAATAAAGGAGTTGTTCGTAATGTTGGGAATAATGTCATTCACAAATGATTAAGTTAATAAATGTACTATACACCAACGATTAACATTCACTTAAGCTATATAAAACCCCAAATCCGTAAATCGAGCCGTAGGTAACCCGATCCCCATAGATTATGGACTTTAGCAATTTAGATATATCATTCACAAATGGTTAAGTTAATAAATGTACTATAGACTAACGGTTAACATTCACTTGTGCTATATAAAACCCTAAATCCCTAAATCCAGCCGTAGGTAACCCTATTCGCATAGATGATGGACTTTAGCAATTTATAGGTGAAGTATAAAATGAGGTCATAACCATGTTAGAGTTTTTAAGTTAACATCCTCACCAACGAATGTAACATCATGACAATTTCTTCGGCTCAGGAAACATCAACCACTTTGCTGACTCATATCTATAAATAGCTCTGACTCATGAAGTGGTAAAGCACCAGTCAGTTAGATAGGAATCCAATCAGTCTTGTTCAACCTTTTCACCGACACATGTGTGGGCGCATTTTGCCAGACAAAGCGATGGCGCCTCACGTCAGACAGCGTGACCTTTTCACCGACATGTGTGTGGGCGCAATTTGCCAGACAAAGCGATGGCGCCTCACGTCAGACAGCGTGACCTTTTCACCGACGCGTGTGCGGGCGTTATTTATCAGACAAAGCGATGACGCCTCACGTCAGACAGCGTGACCTTTTCACCGACACGTGTGTGGGCGTTATTTATCATACAAAGCGATGGCGCCTCACGTCAGACAGCGTGACCTTTTCACCGACGCGTGTGCGGGCGTTATTTATCAGACAAAGCGATGGCGCCTCATGTCAGACAGCGTGACCTTTTCACCGAGAAGTGTGTGGGCGTTATTTATCAGACAAAGCGATAGCGCCTCACATCAGACAGCGTGACCCTTTCACCGACACGTGTGTGGGCGTTATTTATCAGACAAAGCGATGGCGCCTCTTGTCAGACAGCGTGACCGCTTTACCGACGCGTGTGCGGGCGCTATTTATCATACAAAGCGATGGCGCCTAACGTCAGACTGCGTGATCTTTTCACCGACGCGTGTGCGGGCGTTATTTATCAGACAAAGCGATGGCGCCTCACGTCAGACAGCGTGACCTCTTCACCGACAAGTGTGTGGGCATTATTTCATTTCTATAAATAGCACTGATTCATCATAGTGCGATGAACCTTGTTGATGACCTCTTCACCGACAATTGTGCGGGCGATACTTCATTGCGATGACTCATTCAAAATGCCTCATGTGATTAACACGATTCTATTAACTGTGACTCATGCAGATAACGCATTAAAGATTTAACAATGTCAGCTACTTTACTGATATCACGTAAACCAGTCATGATACAATGTCCGTTGTGAAACACTGCAATATGTACAGGATGCCACTTCCGAATCAAAGCAGCAGGAAAGAGTTCATTTTCATAAAGTGTACAATGATTACTGGTTTTAATGTTTGCTAGATTCGCTAACACCTTCAACTGAACAGACACTACTATGTTCTTCAATGTCAGGGGACTGAGGCGGAGATGAGGCATGAGTGTTCGCATTTTCTTGACGACTTCGTAGCACATGGACTGCATCACGAATTGAGAAAGGTTTCCTAGGACTTGAATTTTGCCGCAGCGAAAGATTTGAAGATTTCAACCGTTGCTCATGCGAATGACCAACAGTTGTGGACGACCGCGATGATATACTGAATCGGGAAGATGGATATGCAACTGTTCTAAATCGATGTCTCTTCTGAGATTCATTTCGCGCATGGCGTTGATGATGCGGATGAGGAGCATGATTCACAAATGACATGAGGGTTGAGTGAACTTCCCTTTTATACTTTTCCCATGAGGGTTTTTGAATCACGATGTAGCAGTGATCATTATGTAGAATCATCTCTTGAATGCGAATAAATGCAATGCCGTCTCCTACGTTAATGACACGTCAAGAGTTGGATAGGATTGCGCGATGTAACCTTCGTAGTTGAAAGCGTTCTAGAGTTATCTGAAGTTGACGTTTCGTGTCATGAAATGCAACACACTGATTTTTCCATGATACATAGAGGCATGCTGATAATTTCCACATGTTTCAAACCTGAGTGAAGAATGGTGTGCCTAAGAAAGAAGGAGAGAGTCATGTTCATCTAGCTAAGCTGATGGCAGACGTTCACGATACACAGTTCTCCTTTACAAGTTTCCCGTAAAATAGTTGTGACACTTTTGTGAGGGACTCACTTAATCAAGCAGGTTGACTTTTATCTCACACGTGTTTTGAGTGTTTTTCTAACTCATATGCATTCGACTCTTTTAAGAAACGTTACCTGTTGCTATGTGTACACTTGTATGCTGTCAATGCAGACTGAAAAAACGTTCAGGACTATCTGTCTTTATTTACAAAACAGTCTACACACGCATTCAATTTGATAAAGGCAAACAACACATTTAGTAAAGCTTGTACGATAACGACTGTGACTGCAGAAACATTTAAAACCTTTTTTCAACGTTCGCTAAGTTTCACAACAGCCTGTCAAAGACTTCTTCCAAAACATATTTCAACGTCTGCGTTTAGACTTTTAAGCGAACATGTGCTTCACGTATTCTACACGAACGGTGAACGCATGTTATATAAAACCCTAAATCCAAGCGTAGAGGAGCCTACCCTTGGATTGTGGACTTTAGGACCCACGTGATTCAATGTCATGGAACTAGCTCTCACACACTCAACGTTTGTGACAAGACTTTACCCGGTTTTATAAAACATTCAACACTGTAGTACTTACTATAAGACCTTTTAACGCTGTGAAACAATCTACACAGTGCATTAAAACTTTCTAGTGCTGTGGTGAACACTGTTTTCATATAACATTCTAGACTCTCAGTCTCACTGCAGTAGAAGACTGCTTTTAGTAAACCTGATGAAGTATTCAGCAATCTAACAGTCATGGAGTTTGAATTTTCTAATAGGGGAACCTTTGGCAACTGTCTCCACTCAACATAAAACTTTCTAACACTGTGAAAGTAAGTTACAAGACAATCTACACTGTGCAGTAAAACCTTTTCGATAAAACTTTCTAGTGCTGTGGTGAGTTCGGTCAGTCATAAAACTTCAATGATCAAACTTTACTTTCACAAACATGTGTTGTGGTAAAAACTATTTGACTACACCAACGCTAACATTTTATGACATTTGTGTTTCATAAAACGTCGATGATCAAACTTTACTTCTACAAACGTGTATCAAGGTGAACTATTTGACTACACTAACGCTTGCATTTCATGACACTTGTGTTTCATAAAACACCATGATCAAACTTTCTAACTATACATCAACCTGTGTTGCGGTAGAACTTTTGTACAACATGATACACCTTCTGACAACACTCACGAATAAAACGTCAATGATCGAACTCTACTTTCACAAACGTGCGTCGCGGTAAAAACGATTTGACTGCACTAAACTTTGCTTTTGCAAACCATGATACACTTTCTGACTACACTAACAAGAGCTTGTTCACTAGCAAAGAGAGAAATGAGCTTGTGGTTGCGTGTAGCGCAAGGGTGGCCTCCACTTTCATCCCTTCATCATTTCGTCTCCGTGATAGAGACAGTTCTTAAAAGAACTTATGGTTCATTCTCGCATGGTTGGCCAACTATCGGGAGACAAGTGCAATGGAGATTTTATGAGGTAACCTGTGGCAGATAGCTAAATGTCGCCCTGGCGGTCAGAGTACAACGTTGAGACGAAAGGCAACCACTTGGAAACATGACACAGAGAGGTTTCACAAGGATTACAATTGCCAACGTCCCGTGCAGTACTCATCGCTACGGACTTCACCGCTGTCTCGAAAGAACGCTCACCAACAGGAAGTATGACACCGAAAATCTCCGTAACTTGCACCGTCAATGACTTGATAGCCAGACATGAAAACCGGTAGAGTTATTTACAAGAGGAAACATCCCAAGTCGTTGCTTTGATCAGCTTGATAGCAAGCCGTGATTTACAAGCGTTTTGCAATGGAGATGTTTAGATGCCACCCATGACAAGATAGCCAAGACTCAACCGATTGGCGTTCAAAGTGCTACGTTGAGAACTGCGTCAAATGCCCAACATGAGACATGAGTTGCCCCAGCGGTTTCGGTCTAAAATATGACACACTCCCTTGCCACACTTATCACTACGGCATCATCCGCCGTCCCGAAGGAACACCCTGTCAGTGGAATATTACAGCAAAACTCTCCGTGTCTTGCTCGCTTTCAGTGAAAAGCCACTTGGTTCATGAGAAGACTGACTCAGAAATCATTACAAATCCTTTAGTTGACTTCATCAGGGTCGAAATCCCCAGAAGACCTCCAAAACTAGTGAATTTAAATTTTTCAGAATTTAGCACTACTTATGAAATTGTATAAGTAGTCTGTCACTATAGGTCTGATAAATAGCGAACAAACCTTTTTTGAATCAAGTCAAACGGACTTGTAGAAGCAAAGTTACAAGCCTTCAAAGTTTTGGAGTCTTTTATGGCCTGGAGACAAAGGCCATCTCCTGGTGAACCTTCAAGTCTGACGCCTTTGCTGATATCAGCAATGAAATTTTCTAAGTCGGTTTCTTACAAAAACCCAACATTTGGAATGTCCGATGCTATCATCGGAGCTCAGAGAGACGACCTACCTTTGACAATCGCTCTCCTCTTAATGAAAAGTCGCTGTCGGTTCCCCGCTTATATAGTTTGTGGTGATCAGCTGATGACGTAATATCCATCATCCAAAAACTTTAAACCCGTCTATCTTCAGTTCTAGTGTTCCGATTGCCTTCAAATTTTGACAGTCATGTTTTCTCGCTCTCACCTTTCATTTAAGACATCCCTCGACTCTCTACGATGACCAGGAGCCGACATAAAAAACTCGGTCGTTTTTTCAAAAAGCTCCAAAATCTTGGAAAATGCGCAAAAACTCGATTTTTAACAGGCTCTCATTTGGAAACGAAACCTTTTACAGATCTGAAAAGATAGGATCCTAGAGAACAAAGTGCGGTCATGCCCCTAAAAGAAACCCGAGCTCTTCATTCACTTCCAATCCTCCGCTATTCATCGCCAAAGGTGGCTACAATTTAACATTTTCAGGAACAAATCTCATGTGGAGACACAGTGTGAAGAAAATTTTCAACTTTTTCTCTCCGATTGACTTGAAACTCACCCTCTGGATACAGAATGGCACGCTGATTCCAAATCTGGTCTCTGTTTCCCGTCCGAGGCTTGCTTCACCCGCTAGAGTGATTTTCGTAAAAATTCTACCTCGGTCGTTTTTTCACCAATGTCCAAAATTTTCAATGCCGTCTCACATCTAAACTAAGGCAGATAGGAACAAGCCGTGTCTTCCACTGAATTTGTCTCACTCTCGGCTTTCAAATGAGCTATCACACGACTTTCTACGATCTCTAACACCAAAGTTGGAAGATCGTTGCCGAGGGGGGGGGGTCAGATCTTTTTCTCTCCGATTGAGCTGGAAAGAAGTTCCTAGACCCAAAATTTCACGTAGATTCCGAATCTGGCCTCCGTTTTCCTTTCTGAGGTCTCCTTCATGCCGAAAAACGACTTTTCTTATCCCAAAACCACCAAAACCCACCCTTTTCCAACTCTGACGTTCCTCTCAGACGTGGGTCTCTAGAGATTCCACCCCTTGCCTCTCAGGAAAACTCCTCCCTGCCTTCCTTCCTCGCCCAAAATTTCACATAGATTCCGAATCTGAACTCCAATTTCACATCCAAACCCTCCTTCATGATGATTTCCAACTTTTCTCATCCCAAAAACCACCAAAACCCACCTTTTCTCACTCTATCCTTCCCACATTCCTACCCTTCTCCCTTCCCACCCCTTGCTGGAAAACTCCTTCCTTCCAGAGGGGGGTAGGGAACAGTTTCCTCCTCTCGGACCCATTCCTCCCAGCACATCCTTGGCGCTCTCCGTCACCTTCCTTCCAGAGGGGAGGCTGAGTCAGCATGATGACTCATTGCTCTTCATTTTGTCCTTGATTTTGTCACGGGATTACTACTATGGACAGTTTGGAGACTTTAAAATGCTGACGATTATAATGGATATGAAATGTAGATTTGCCAAACAAGCATCTTTTCAATTTGTTTCTGTGAGACAACGCCAAAGAGGCGATCATTAAATGTGAAGAAATGACCTGACAGCAGCAATTTTATCCCCGGAGAACAAAATGTGGAATACATTCCATTGATTCCGAAATCTAAAGTGACTTTCAACATTAACATACAGACCGTTTCATAAATAAGTCAGCACAAAAAAGTTAACCTATTTTTAAATGTAATTTTCGTCTTGAAGTCCTGGCATACATTTTACTTTCCTAAGTGATCAGTTGTGGTCAGTAGGCTTTCTAAAAGAAAATTGAGCGTTTTCTTTGATGCAGGATTTTAATATGAAGACGACAGAATGCTTTAATGAAAATTGACAGACAGTGTGAACTATCACTCAGCTTCATCATGATGTGAAGGTTTTAAGATTCGTTTGATGTACAAAAAGATGCAGTACAAATAAGACTTACCGAAAAAATGCTGCTAAAAATGTCTGACATGATTTTTTCGTTGATGAAGGTGCTCAGTTTTAATAGACATTATGCTATGTGAAAGGAAGTGTTTAGTACTTTGGTTTGACAGAGCGATTAGGTTGTCTCTGGTCAGTTGTTATCAACAGACATAAAAGTATGAATTTTTGGTCAATTCATTCAATTTTCGGGGGCAGTTATGACATGATCAGCAATGATAATATGATCAAGAATAATTTTTCTAGTCACTAACTACTTCATTTAATCAAGCACACCACACTGTTTGCTTAATCAAGCAAGTGTCTCGGCTGACCAAGTGAATAAGCTCAGTACTCAATTACATGAGCTTAAGCAGCTTGCGGTTAAATTTGATGAGAATAAGCAAGAGAGAAAAGAGCTTTTCGGGTTGTGCAACGATTTAGGAAACTGATTGCATATAAACTCGGGGCGCAAAGTTCAGTCACGTCATTGAGTCCAGAATTTCAGACTTGGTTCATCGCATGTTTCTTAACTTGGTGATGTTGCACTATGCTGAAGAAAATCCGATGACAACAATAATGAAGGAAATGCATGGATGCCACTTCCATCCTCCGTTCAAGAGTTCCTTGGAAAATACAAAAGGACAAAAAATTGTCTGAAATTTATCTATGTCTATATGTCTACATGTATTGATCTATGACACCATTTATCCAATGTATTTTGCCTCTCTATTTCTTTGATAGCTTACAAGCTTTTGAATTTTATGAAATATATTTCACTTGCCCATGACAAGCCTTGGATAAAGGTGAAACCGGTTGGGTTTTAGTTTGTGTTTTTCCTTTACACTTCTAAGTGAATTTATTGAGTATATATATTGAAATAATTGAAGTGAAAACACATGGAATGCACAAGCGCTTTCTATATTCTTCAGGTGCAAATTGAAACAAAAAGCAAGATCATCATAATTTCAAATATACATTCATCATAGATATGGATATTGCAAGGTAATTTACATAGGAGGACATGCACATGCATAGTAAATAGAAAAATAACTTTGTTATAGTTTATTATGCTAAAATACATCAACGATATCTAATTTATGTATTAGATTGAAACATAGATTTAAGTATAGAAGAACATACGTGTATATGCGAACTAATATAAAATGCATCTCATATTCAAAGTGAATGAATTCATAAGAAACGTATAAAAGTGATTCATGAATTTAATTTTGGATGAAAGCGATCGATAAAATATTTTTCTTTACATTTACGTTCAATTTTGTTTTCAGATAAAAGCTTGTAAAAAGGAAAGATTGACATGTTGCCCCTACCACACGTTTCTAGATGTTCACTTAATTTAATTTGTCTATAATTGGCATTCAAAATTTGTTGTTTGTGAACCCTTACTCTGGTTCTTAAGGATGTCCCAGTTTCTTCGATATAATAATTTCGACAACCGGGGCAGGTGATGACATATACAATATTACTGGTATCACAACTCATATTACAATTTACATGGAAAATGTGTCCATCAAATGTATAAGAAGATCCTTCTTGTAGGATGTTACAAGTACCACATCTCAAGTCATTGCATTTATTTACTTTATGTACTTGATCACTTTCAAATGTGGATTTACAAAGAATTCTTTTCAAATTTCGTGGTTGTCGTTTACTATTAATAAAAGTACAGTCTCCAAAAATTTCTTTAGTTTTATCGTCATTTCGTCGTCTTTAGTTTTCATTTTTCAATATTGAATTCACATGAGAAATAGCTGGTGAAATGTTCATGTTTCTAGGGTTGTATGTGTGTACAAAAGGTATGACAGAATCAATATTATTTTTCTTGTCACTTGTAAGAAAAAGTGATGAACGGTCAATCTTTAAAGATTTTGAGATGCTATTATCAAATAAAGTGAGGATAGCCCTGTTGTAATAAGAAGTGCCTTAATTCGTCCAGGCGGTTCCTTCGATTGACATCATCACTACAGATCATGCATATACGTCTCGCAAGATTGTAGGGGATCGCTCTTTTAACATGGTGGGGATGGCAGGAGGAGAAGTTTAGATATTGATGAGTGTCAGTTGTCTTATAGTAAATGTCAGTGTGTATTGTTTCTTCATCTTTAATCACGAGAATATCAAGAAAAGGGATCGCCTTGTCACTTATTTCCATGGTGAATGTAATGTTGATATCAAGATCATTAAGAATATCATGAAATCGGTTTAACTTTTCAACGTCAAATTTCCAAATAATAAAACAGTCATCCAAGTATCTCTTCCAGTTACTCATTACATCATTTGTAGTATCACTACCCCACACTTCAATAAGGCGATTTTTCAATTGAATTTCAAGATAGCCAAGTGTTAGGTTTGCGTAAATTGGGGCCACTTTTGCGCCCATTGCGGTGCCTTTGATTTGTTTGTAGCAGTTATCACCAAATTGAAAAGTATTGTTTACCAAAACAGATTTAAAGCATTCTAAAATAAATGAATGAAGACTGAAATTTTTTTTTACATATATATATATTACATATACAAGGTGTTTCAAAAGTAGGCTAACAGTAGAAATTGGCCTTGAAAAGCTATGTCTTAATGCTATAGATTAATAAGCTATGTCATAATAATCTTTTTCACGATGCCACAGATAGCTAATATGCCTTGTATTCGTAAGGGGCAAAAATTCAATACTCTTTGACATCGCGTAAATCATATTAAAATATCTCATGATCTCCAGTGTTTTCATGCCTACATATTTCACTACAACCCAATTTGAATCTATACCGATCATGAGAAGTCGAATAACTATCCAACATCTATCAAAAAAAAATTATTAGGAAACCATGTAAACAAGATAGTAGTTGTTTCAGTGTTACTGCGGAGAAGGAAGAACAGCTGACATTCGAATGTCCTCCGCGCCCCTCAGCCTGGTGCACGAAGACGCTGTCGTCAACACAAGACAGGGAGGCGAAGAAGGAAGAACAGCTGACATCCAAATGTCCTTCACCTTTGTTAATTCCAGCCTCCTCTTAGACCATCGTCAGAAGCTTCTGACGATGGCCTAGAGGAGGCTGAAATTAATAAAGGTATTAACATTAAAACAACTACCATTTTGTTTGCTTGGTTTCCTAACAAAAAAATGAACAAATGAATAACCAAGGCCTATTCAACATATCAAAAAATTAATCAACTTAAAGTTGCAAAAATTCACGAACGCAAATGCTCAAAATGTCCACCATGGACATCGGCACATTCTTGTAGTCTTTCGGCCACACTGTGGCACACAGTTCTGCATAAGTTCCTGTCATCACTGATCTCTTGACAGGCATCTGTGATGTAGGAGCGGAGTTGAGAAAGTGTGTGAGGTTTTCGTCCGTACACTTTCTCCTTTACAACGCCCCAAAAGAAAAAGTCCATCGGAGTTAGATCGGGAGAGCGAGGAGGCCAAAGGATGCTACCACATCTCCCGATCCACTTTCCTGGAAAAGTGTCATTCAGATAGCTTCTGACACTCACTGCAAAATGCGCTGGTGCACCATCCTGCTGAAAGTACAGCTCATTGAAGTTGTTCAATGACTGCATCTCAGGAATCGCAAAGGATTGGAGCATTTGAAGGTACACCTCAGCCGTCACAGTTCTTTCAAAAAATACTGGCCCAATCACACCGTTGCTTGACATACCGGCCCAGACGGTTAAGCCAGGCTGGTTCAGCTCATTTGTTGATACCATGTGCGGATTTTCAGGGAACCAGTAGACACAGTTATGTCTATTTACGTGACCTGATAGTTTGAAACTGGCTTCGTCAGACCAAACTATCTTGTCAAGCAAATCTGGGTTCTCCCGAATTTCCGACAACATGAGCACAGCAAACTGCAAGCGTCGTTCAGCATCATCCGGTAGAAGGTGCTGCAACAGTCTGGGTCGGTATGGTTTCAACTCAACTTTCCTCATCAGTCTCCAAGTAGAGCTTAGAGAAATGTCCAACTCCAATGAGGCTCTTCTTGTTGACTTCTTCGGACTTTGAACAAATGTTTGGGCCACTAGCTCCTCGTTTGATGTTATTGAAACTGATCGAGGGCGTCCTGACTTCGGTGCATTCTCTACCGAACCGGTCTTTTCAAATTTATCTCGAATGCGATAAATAGCAAATCTTGATGGAGGATTGCTGTGAAAGGCATCTCTCCATTCCATTCCCACCTTTTCAGCATTCTTGTTTTTCCAAAAGGATTTCAAAATCCATTTTCTCTGATCATCTTTTAGATGACCTGACATGACAGAAGCAGCAAATTCAAAAAAGCTTCAAGCTTGTTTAATTCACTTCAAGTCAAACTAACAGTGTTTGATTCAAATCAAATTAATTGAACATATCCATGTACGTAATGTCAGATTGGTGCTATATTTTGTCCATGATAGATTTCAAAATTCCTTTGCCAATGGAATGCTACTGCATAGACTTCTAAATGATAGTAGCAATTACTTCGAAGTCTATGGCTCATGTTGGACTGATCATGGATATCCATCGACTGATTCAGGTGTAAATCGCCAATAGAACGGTCAACATAGATTTCCTAGGGCAAAATCAACTGTTAGCCTACTTTTGAAACACCTTGTATATATATATATATATATATATATATATATATATATATATATACAAAAGTATACAATCACTGTATTATATCAGTATACAATATATATGCATATACTGATATACTATAATATAAAGCGAGCATATAATTGATATAATGAGAATAAAATCGCTTGAACACACTACAATTTTAGAGAACAAGCAGTGGAATCATAAAGTAACTTCAGATTCGTGTTTTTCAGGGGCGAATTGACCAGAATCAATGAAAATATCTAGATAAACAAAATATTTTTGAAAAATTGTTTACTAGTGTTGTTATTGTTTGCTTGAGAAATGATCATCTTATGATTTTTCTAGCTATTATTTTTCCAACTTTTCAGATTAATTCCATATATCTTGACATCTTGCAGGATGCATAAACATTCAATATAATGAATTTCGGGTCGAGACGGTTGCTGCAGTGATACTCGTGCATTATACGTACACTCTGATTATATCTACATGCATGTAGGTTTCAGGAAAATTGTAGAGATGGTTAGTTTTCTTGTCTTTTTGACTCTAGCTTAGCATCTTGCAAGTCAGCCTCGAGCGTGTTTTATACTTCACATTCCCTTCCTTGATGATTTCAAACCTTCCTTCATATAATTTCCATTTTCATTGCTCTGATAAGGAGTTTATTAAACCTTTGATTGACAAGATGCGCTAATGATTGGCAGCCTGGCATACATAGATTCCTAACGCAGCGTGATGTTGCCTGAGTTTTCTACATTAAAGACGTTCATTCGGAAGCTTTTTCATTTTCAGCAACGAAACTTAATCCAACACAACCGTCAAAATTAACGTCAAATTCCATATGTACGAAGTAATTACATGATGAAGTGAACGAAAATATTTTATAGATTAGGAAAGAGCAACTTTCTCTACATTCAACATGCATGAAATAAACAAATGAAGTTCTTAACATTCCTCAACATAATGAAGTTCAACTCAAAGTAGAATTTTTTAGTGATGAAGGAAACATTTTCATGCTATTGTGGGGTAGATTATTCCTTCGTGACCGGAAGAGGACTGACAATAGAACTCCCACGCTTAGATATTATATGATCATAGTAGAAATAAACACTCATTACGACATCATACCGCACTGACAGTCTCCCGTTGCCATTATACCTAGGATTTGTGATTGAAGTGTTGGTAAATTACCGGCAACTTGCCGGAAAGATTGAAATTGAAAGACTGGTAAATTACCAGTGGCTGCTGTTGATCTTTACAAGCATCGCTAACTTATCCCAAAAATGGAATCACAAAATATAGCTCTAAGCTTTTAACAGTGCCGCTGCATCAACACGCTCCATAAATGCAATTTATTTGCAACAATTAAAATTCGAGTTACTCTTTGTAAATTTAGCATTAATGCCATGTTGAAAGTTTTGACTGACAGCACCATTTTCGATCATAGTGATAATGAAAAATAAGCAACTGAGTCTTCGAAGTGTGGTTTTATACCAAATATTCTAAACAATAAAACATCAGTGTGTCGTTGAATTCAAATTTGGGTTTACCTGGGTGAATTAAAATTGTAAAATAGATTATAATGGAATGCAAAATTGTATTCCGCAGCAATCGATCCCCGCTACTTGCCTTAATGTCGGCGGTCACAATTGTGACGCATTATCTATTCATTGATTATCATTGCCTTGACAACTGATGTGTGGTGGTGAGGGTTTGCTCCCGCCAATTGACACAGTCGCGTAAGTGGCTCGTAACTCATTTGGCTAGAGCACAAGTCTAGTTAACCTTGGTCGTAGGTTCGAATCTTACCAGCGGCACATCTTTTGCATCGCAATTTGATCTATCGTTTATTTATTTTCATTGTTGTTAATATGTACATAAAGGAATTGAGGATACCAGTAGCTGTCATTGCTTTTAATGTAGTATTTTGATCTCATTGGGAACGCTTCTATACTAGTACTGACACTTCATTGTACTTTGCAATGATTACCGAATTTAATTAAGTCTCACGAAATTGACCAAACCACGTTTAGCAGTATAAGTTAATTTGATCAAGACTCCATGGAAAAATGGAAATATTTGGTCTCGATTTGATACAATTGATTGATTTGATTGATTATGATACACTGTAAATCCCTTAATACCAATCACATACGAAGGATGCATATCAAGATATTTCTTTGGTATACTTCTGTATATATTTGCATGCTTTTCGCATGTTATTTCAAGTGTGGTATGTTTTACGTGCTAAAGCCATACCAGCACAATGCTAAAAGAAAGCATCAATTATGTCCAAAGTATGTTGATTTAAGGCCTTTTGTCAATAAAGATCACACTAATGTTACTACTGTTCTGTAAGTAGTGAGATAATGAAACTTACAATACTTAATTCGATTTTAATGCATGTAAGCTTAAGGCATTTCATAACTAATCAGTAAGTATTCAACCATCAACAATTATGCATTATGTACTTTTGAAATTAAGCATATTACCAATCCGAAATAACAAAACATTGTAATTCATGAACGCAAAAACAGTTACGTTTGAGATACATAAGTCAACATGGTTGCCTGAAAGTTATTGCATGAATGATTTGATGTTAATCAACTTGGTTCATTAATTATAGCTAACTAAGCGTCCTGTTAATGTTACAAAACAGGTAGCAACGACGACATACTCGTAGAGCATAAATTTCACAATAAATCTGATCTATTCAAATACCACACTATCAAAGAGAAATATTCACGACTGGTATCACTGAAAAAAGTTAGTTGACAGTAGCATGCAATATATATATTTTTTGCTATGTGACTTAAAAGCTCTACATACCAGAGGCATGCGAATGAGGATGAATTTGCATCGGGTCTCGTATATAAAACATGCCAACAACTCGTATTTCAGTGCAAAACAGCCAATCACAGATCGAATAGTTCGTATCGCTGCATACCAATCACATACGAAAGTTAGCGAGATTTCGTGTGAAAAACATAATAGATCTCTGTAACCATACGAGAATCTCGTATCCGATGTTAGTTTCAAATTGCATGTGATTTTGGTACATGTTTGTATGTATTTTTCGTATCCATCGATTTGCAGTGTACATCATTGTATTCCAAAAACATCTTGAAGTAAGAGCATAATAATCATATTATATTTTCGTATAACATTGTTTATATTTTGGAATTAAGTTGAAGTTGAATAAGGAAGTTTTATCGGAAATGGAGAACGACTTCATTACTGTCTACTGCCTAATTCGTCTGTTGATTTCTTGTCCTGTTGGATACGAATTGCATTTATCATGGACCAACTTGAGAAATATTTCTTGTAGGAACGCAAGCGATATAAGCAAACTATAGTAACCTAACTGCAAAGCATGTGAGAGGACTGTAGGCTACCATGCGAATTGATGGGAAATAAACGAGGGCCACGCACCCTATAGCTCTATTATAATGATCGTTCTTCAGTCACGTCTCTAAAACAAAACAGTGCACATAATCCAGCTTGTAATTACATGTACTTTCACCAAATGCCTAGTACAGAGTTTGACTTCTTAGAAATGGAATAAAAGCGTCAAAGGGATCTGTACTATTGAGTATGTCTCTTGGAGAAGACTAGATTACACATTGCGTCAATAACAATAAGAGCTAAATTAATGCGCTATAGAAATCTAACTCGACATTTGACATCAGTCGAATGCCGAACTGCGTAGTATTTGATGATAGACAGAAACAACATTAAGTATACATCGACGGTTTATAAGTGGATGTGATATTTTTAATGATATGATGAATTTGGTTACATGAAAGAGCAAGCAGTTCAAAAAGCAGTGAACGACTTTTAAGACGATGAAATAAAAATTACAAGGGATTAAATGATATTTGCAGTTCGTCATGAATATAAGACATGCGACATTTAGAGATATGACTCGTCATAGCAGATAGTCTACACAAAGCAATTCTATTGAATTTTGCGATAATGAAATTCATTTTAACACAGGGATGCGGAATCGGAATTCTTCCGGCCTATATAGAACAAAAATTTAATACAAACGAATTATTTATCCTTGTCACTGTCTTGATGTCAACTTTCTCCGTGAAGCAAAAGTACAGACACTGCTTCATGCAAAGCTTGAGGGAATGAACCGTGATAGCGAGAAAAGGTTTGTCTTTTCACTCGGTGATTTAGTAAAGAAGACAAGCCTTCCTAGCCGCGATCACATATACGCACCAAAGGTCACATCAGAGACAAAAATGAAATACTAGTTTGTTTGAGAACATTACCTCTTACCCTCACGTTAATCGTGTGTGATGTCTTCTACAAAACGCATATTAAAATCAAAAGTGTACTTATATTTTTTGGAGAAGGATGGGGATTTTCCTGCTTATACAGACTGGAGAAAAACCGTGTGAAGCACACATCAAGAAGATAGGAGGAGCCGAGTCGTTTGCATCCAACTTAAAGCGACATTTGATAAACTTTCATCGAAAATGATTGATTAGATACAGCAACGATTACTAAAATCAAGCCCAGGCAAGCCTTTAATGATCTATAATGTATGTTACCAGTTTTTTAAAAAAAAACTTGACTATAATATAGTCAAGTATATATTATATACTTGACATCCGTAGTCGGAGTCGGAGTCCTATCAAAATGATAGGACTCCGCATCCCTGTTTCAACATCACACTGTTTGTTATTTCCGTGCTGATAGTCTTTCTCTGGCAATATTAAAACGCAATGTAGACCTAATCCGTCTGACACTGCATGCAACTCTGTTTCTGGATCAACCAGTCATAACCGATAATCATGCCGCGTGGGGTCATCACATTGTTGGTGCTCATCTCTTAAAAATAAACCAGACATAATAAGCATTTGTGATGCTTACTGCCAAAAAATCATTATAATTGGACAAGTGAAAGATCATGCTTGATGGCTACCGTTCATTGCTTTACATAATTTAGAAGCAGTTTTCAGAACAATGAATTTTGTCAAACCCGCCCGAAGCGCAACTGTTTCCCACAAACTGTCAAGCACGCGGCAGTGATGTGTGCAGAGAGAATATAATGATTTTTACCGAAACGATAGCAGCAAAAACTCCCCGAGTAGTTTTAGGTCGAAAGTAATATTCCAAAAGTAAACAGACTGATCTTCGGCGTCCAGCGCCTTCGTTGGTCGATCTTACAATAGCGTTACGGGCCAAGCAAGCCACTTCAGCAAACTTCTTTACTTTTATTAAAGATCATAAAGAAAAGTCAGAAGAGGGTTTTCCAGCTCGACCGATAGCCTCAGTCAACAACACAGCGGTTGAGAAAATAGACTCGGTTGTTTCAAAAATATTAACACAAGCCCTAAGTTTTGTTCCGGCACATCTAACTAAGACTGATGATCTAATTTTAGCTCTAGACAGTTTTGGTAGCATCAATAATAACCACGTATTTATTTCGCTTGACGTAAAAAAACTTGTACCCAAGCATTTCATTAGCAGTGGGTATACAATATAATATTGAACATTTGCGAAATAATTGGGATAAAATTGAGAACTTTGGGATAAATATTGAAAACGTAGAAAAATTACTACGCTTTGTTTGCTACAATTATGAAATAAAGTACAATGATAAAATCTATAAGCAAATTAGAGGCGTTCCTATGTGATGCCACTTGGCACCGCCTTTTGCAATAATTTTTATGCATAAAATAGAAACTAATGCTTTAGAAAAGCTAAATTTCAACCCATGTCTATACAAGCGATACATAGATGACATTATTATCGGTCCGTTAGAATACGATGAAGACCACTTCAGGTCAATTCGAGAAGCTTTCGAGTCTACTAATACTAATATCAAGTTTTCAATAGAAGCACCAAAACCACAAAATTGGTTACCTTTTTTGGATATTCAAATTCGCATAAGGAGGGGAAATTTAGAGTACTCCTGGTATCAAAAGGAATGCCATTCGGGCATCGTTCTTAGAAAAGACTCGTTCTTACCTGCGCATGTAAAGTCTAACTACAGTCCGTTTCATAAAAAGTGGATCATCCTAAAATTTGACTAAATAAAACATAAGCATGATGCAGAAAGCATTTTTCATGTTATTTGATGTCCCTAATATTGTAACAAGGCTGAAATAATGAAAGGAACTTCACGATTGTGAGTTGACGTTCTTAGTTGACCTCAGTGGAGTAAAGAATACAAAGTATGCTTATTATTGAAAAAGTGGTCAACTAGATTGACAGCAGAGTCGCGGGGCGAGAGGAATCGCGGATACATCAAAGATATCTTCATCATAAAAGTCAAGCTGCGACAGATTGTGAGTTGACCTCAGTGGAGTAAAGAATACAAAGTATGCTTATTATTGAAAAGTGGTCAACTAGTTTGACAGCAGAATCGCGGATACATCAAAGATATCTTCATCATAAAAGTCAAGCTGTGACGGGTGGAGTAGGAGACAGCCGGGACACACATCATGGGAATTGAGAATTACAGTGCCTATATAAACCGAGATGATAAGTATTCCTCGTCACCGAACTGAGTCTTCTATTGTCGCTATCTGTACGCTGTTCATACTTCTTCTTATCTCCCTCATAGGTAGAATAAACCGAGTATATCTGGACCATTGGTTTTATCTTCATAAAAGCTTAGCAAGGAGATAACTACAGGGAAAGGTAGGCGAGAGCTCAGGGTTGCTGGATACGCAATACGGAGTTAGTAGAAAGCAATAGACTATCACAATTCAATAACTGTCATATACTAGCTAAGTAGCCCGTTATCCAGAGTGCTAGAATAAGCAGGGTTGCATATTGGTAGTCCCACCTCGTTTATCTTTCCCTCTTTGCTTCTGTCTTTAATAACTTCTTCAACTCAGTTCGGTGGCCCGGTGCCGGTACATAGTTCATTTTTTATCCTTCACTAAATTCGCTTGCGGAGACGAGAGAAAAAAAAAACAGAGTGAGTTTCGGCCATTCTTTAAGTGCGCGCACGTTAACAGTTAGAATTTATATGGTATTCCTTCTGCTCTCTTATTTATTGTGGGTGGCTATACATCCACGTGTTTGAGTTCGTGTTTCGCCCCGAGAGGCATTCACAACATATGTAGTTAGTGGAAGGCTCGAGGTAAACGAGCGCACACTTCCACGGGTTACCGCGGTATATAAATTAGTGGAGGGCTCCAAAAAAAAGAGCGTATACTTCCACGGGTTTCCGAATTAAGATTAAAGTGGGTGGCTCTATTGCAGCGAATACATCCACGTTCGCCGGCGAGTCCCGTCATCCGAGATCTACAGGCGCCGAATAAAACAATTGTGCAAGCAGTAGAACGACTAAAAATTACCCTATCGTAGCCTTGTATGAATACAGTATCATAAAATTAAATACGGTACCAATTTATAGTCGCACCTACTAGTATAAATCAGTCCTATACTACTGTAGTCTATCATTCATTTTGCGTTTTTTCTTCAATACATTACGGTATTTCCTCGTATCTGCAGTTGCATCATTCATACCGTAGCAATTATTTACCTCATTACTGCATTCAATAATCATCCATACAGTAGCTACCAGCAACAACATAATAATTTACCGTACACATACGAACCCTAATTTAACGTTCGAGTCGTACTGACTGCCCAACAGATTTTAAAAATTGCACTAATACGAGTATTTGGGATTCCACAAAATCATTAATAGTTATTGACATACTCGTTTTCTTTAAAGTAAACGTGCCTTATAATACAAGAGGTCGTGTGATGGCGACGGTCGAAGATTTGGTAGATCGTATGGAGAATGTCGGAATAAAAATAGCAGAAATTGAAGACAGTCGACGACCGGTCTTACCGTCTGGAGCAACCGGTATCACATTGAAGCCATTTTCTGGAGATCTCCAGGACCCCAATTACCAATTTGGTGAGTTTGCTACCCAATTTCATTTAGTAGCAAAAGCTTTGGGATGGAAAGACGAACAGCAGTTAGCTATGCTGCCCATTTATTTGAGCGGACATGCCCGTGAAATATACAATAGCTTACCTGCTGCATCCAAAGTTGACATCGATGTCCTACTAGATGATCTTCGACGTTTATTGCATACTCCTGAGATGGAAAGATACAATGCTATGCAGTTACGTAATAGGAAACAGAAGCTAGGCGAATCGGTCGCCAGTTATGCAGCCGATATTCAAAAACTTACACGTTTAGCGTACAGATCTTATGACGAGTCCGTTAGACAAACTCTGGCACTTGAAGCATTTTTATCAGGAGTTGCCCCTTCACTTAAGAAAACTCTCTTGCGTTTCGAGCCTTACTCCACTACCAGATAATATTAAAAAAATTGTCAATTATCCTAGGCCAAAGAATATCAAACAAACAAGACAATTTCTAGGCATATGCAGCTATTATAGAAGATTTGTAAAAGACTTAGCTCGTATCGTTGCACCATTATGTAATTTGATAAAAAAAGTCGGAAAAATTTGTTTGGACAGAACAGCATGAAGAGGCATTCATCCTCATGAAAACAGCTCTAACTTCACCACCTATCTTACTTTATCCGGATTTTGAAAAACCCTTTTATTTGCAAACGGACGCTAGTAATTGGGCAGTAGGGAGTGTCCTGAGTCAAATGGCAGATGGCGTAGACCACCCAATTGCTTACGCAAGTCGAGTTTTACAAAAAGCAGAAAAACATTATGCGACAGTAGAAAAAGAAGCACTAGCCTTAGTATATGCCGTTAAGCATTTTAGGGAATACCTATGGGGTAAAAAGTTCTATGCCATAGTAGACCATGCACCGCTTCGATATCTATTAAACCATAGAGAACCGTCATCACGACTCATGAGATGGGCGCTGCTGCTGCAGGAATACAACTTTGAAATTATATACCGCCCGGGTAAAAAGCATTCTAACGCGGACACTCTATCTCGCATTCCTATAAATGCGATCAGTGAAATCCGATCACGTTCAGAATTTTCTTGTGTGCAACAACAGCAAAAGGACGACCAGCTCTATGGCGCTATCATAAAAAAGTTGCAAAACCAACCGATGCCAAAACAGTTATCTCGGCCTCACTCAAAATTCATCAATGATAATTGGCCTAATTTTCGATTATCAAAAGGATTACTATATTATAAAGGTGTAAACACCCCGGGTAACGACCTACTTTTAGCTATACCACAGGAGCTTCGTCAAAAAATATTCACGGAATTACATTCCGGGGCTTTTGGCGGGCACTTAGGTATAGAAAAGACCATCTCTCGAATTAGCAAATTCTATTATTGGCCTACTATGACCAAAGATGTCACAGAATGGTGCCAAGCGTGTATCGCTTGCGCCACTAAAAAGGGCCCAAAAGTCAAAACTATAGTTCCGATGGTCTCCATACCAATAAATCGACCTATGGCTAGACTAGGAGTCGATGTCTTAGGCCCCTTACCTTTGACTCGAAACCAAAACAAATACATAGTCGTATTCGCTGATTACTTTACTAAGTGGCCGGAGGCATTTGCGGTACCAGATCAGAAAGCTACAACAATTGCTAAATTATTCGTTGAAAATATAGTTGCGACCCACGGATGTCCGGAAAGTCTATTATCTGATCGAGGTAGGAATTTCACCTCAGAACTCTTACAAGAGGTGTGCCGTCTGACAAATACGGAAAAAGTTTTCACCACCTCTTTCCATCCGCAAACGGATGGGCAAGTCGAGAGATTCAATAAGACTTTGATTACAATGCTATCATTCTACACCAGTCGCGACCAGAAAGACTGGGATGTCTTCATCCCATATGTGTTATTTGCCTATAGGGCTGCCAGCCATAGTTCTACAAAGGAGAGTCCATTCTTCTTACTATATGGTCGGGATCCTTTACTCCCTAGTGACCTAGTTCTTAGGACTCTCACAGACTCGGCAACTTCAGTAGATGATTATAAGCATAATCTCGCTCGCACTTTATCCGACGCCTGGAAATTGGCAAAGTCCACTATTGAAGCAGCACAAGACAAACAAAAGAAGTACTACGACCGAAAAGTGACGCTCACGGCGGATAAATTAGCAATAGGGGATCGCGTATATGTTCACATGCCCGCAAAAACTAAAGGCTCACCCCTAAATTACAACATAAGTGGAAGGGACCCATGAGAATAACGGAACTGACTGACACCAACTGCAAAATAATCTCTGTGCGAGAACCGCGCTCTAAACCCATGTGGGTCCACTTGAACAGAGTTAAGATCGATAAATCGGCCGGAATCCCTTTACTCATTAGTAGTAATAGCATAAATAATACAAGTAATTATGAAATCTCGGAAACACATGACGGAGACGGTCACATTGTAAGTGACGATGAGGAAGCTGAATTGCTCGAACGAGCTCAGCGTGTTACGGAAACCGAAAATGACGCGTCGATGGAGACAGAAGACGAGGGTAATCAGATGGCCGCCGGTAATACATGTAATAGCCGTTATCCGCTCCGAAATAAAAAGGTAGCTTACCCGCGCTAAACCGGCACCGTAATCCACATTATACCCTATCATGCACATGCTCACCCATGATTTTTTTGTTTCAGCGTAAACTCCTACTATCACTACTAAACTATCAATCTTTTGGTGTGATTGCAATGATTAATATGAGCATTCTTTGCTGAATTTGATTGAAATGATTTGATGTTGAGCTGGCATTGGTACGTCATTAATGTTCGCATTATGACATCTTATGAGGCTTTGTATTATATTTATATCTCATGATATATTAATACTTCTTGTACAAATCCTTGGTATTGGTCCTATTATGATCCTGGTATTATCTTTACTATTATGCCATGATATCTTCAGTCTGGAGATTACCGAAACTTACTAAATTGTGCCAGCAAGTTTGCTTGTCAGAGGTCGAGTTGGGAGACTCTATTTTATTTCTTCGTGTATCTACGCTTCTCGAACCATTCGTGAGCATCAGCATCATCGTACCTTGCGATGTAATCTTCGGACTCTAATATTGTGTATTTCATGGGGTCAGGAATTTTGTGTACACTTGTATCAGCGTCTGAGTCTCCATTGATGAATGCAGTCATCTGTCCTTTCTTCTTGGTGTGTTGATCATTATGTTAAGTAATGTTCTTATTTGTGCCAGTATGTTAACTGCTTCTTGATTAAGTGTTAGCACACACATCTTTATGTTGATGATTACTAGACCTCCCTTTTCCCCCATGAATGTACATTGTCATGTTTCTCATTTTGTGAATATCATTTTTGATCTTTAATAACTTATGCGGGGGATAACTAGAAGCATGAGCAGCATCTTCGCTTTATTGTATTTCGATCTTCTCTGACGGATGTGTGCCACCTATTTTCGAGATCCTAAGGACCTACATAAATCCTCCGATTCCCGTGAACTTTATACCCTCGAATTCGTCTCAGGTGTTGGGACAACACCTAATTGAAGGGGTATCATATGTAACAAGGCTGAAATAATGAAAGGAACTTCACGATTGTGAGTTGACGTTCTTAGTTGACCTCAGTGGAGTAAAGAATACAAAGTATGCTTATTATTGAAAAAGTGGTCAACTAGATTGACAGCAGAGTCGCGGGGCGAGAGGAATCGCGGATACATCAAAGATATCTTCATCATAAAAGTCAAGCTGCGACAGATTTGTGAGTTGACCTCAGTGGAGTAAAGAATACAAAGTATGCTTATTATTGAAAAGTGGTCAACTAGTTTGACAGCAGAATCGCGGATACATCAAAGATATCTTCATCATAAAAGTCAAGCTGTGACGGGTGGAGTAGGAGACAGCCGGGACACACATCATGGGAATTGAGAATTACAGTGCCTATATAAACCGAGATGATAAGTATTCCTCGTCACCGAACTGAGTCTTCTATTGTCGCTATCTGTACGCTGTTCATACTTCTTCTTATCTCCCTCATAGGTAGAATAAACCGAGTATATCTGGACCATTGGTTTTATCTTCATAAAAGCTTAGCAAGGAGATAACTACAGGGAAAGGTAGGCGAGAGCTCAGGGTTGCTGGATACGCAATACGGAGTTAGTAGAAAGCAATAGACTATCACAATTCAATAACTGTCATATACTAGCTAAGTAGCCCGTTATCCAGAGTGCTAGAATATACAGGGTTGCAATATATTTAAATGTCCTTATATAATCTGATAAGCTATGATACAGTAACGGTTCTTAAGAAGCTAATATTTTGTGGCCCTACCCTTATTGTCAATGACATTACCAATTCGTCTAGGCATTGATTCGATGATATCGTTGATTTTTGACTGATCTAACTTTTCCACTCTCTTTTTAACAGTGACGTAAGTTGTGATACGCCATCTGTAGGTAGCAGTGAACGACGAACGTTACGTTTTAGAATACTCCATATATTTTCTATTGGATTCAGATTAGGAGAACGAGCTGGCCAAGATAATGTCCTAAGCCCTAATTGAGACTTGCATAAGTTGACTCTACTACTCCTGTGACACGTAGCATTATCATCCATAAATAACTTCTTTTTGTATGCTGATCTGATAATTCGATCTGAGAGGGCCTCTTACAGCTCTTGAAATTTGACTCAATAAGTCTTCTACGAATAGTGGACTTAGAAATAGACGAGTCTAGTGCAGCCATCTCAGTTAACGAGAGACTTTAATGGTTTTATGGATCAACTTTTATGGATCAACTTTAACAAATCTCAAAATTAGGTGGTCTCTACGTTTGGATGTTTTGCGTGGACGGCCAGAGCCCTCTTTACGACAGAGTCGAAAATCATCATTATGCCATCGATGCACATTTGTGTAAGGAACATTTAGTCGCTTGCTTGTAGCTCGCAAAGAATACCCTCTAGTTCTAGCAAGGTTGACACTTTGCCTTTTGTGAATGCGATCTCGTTATTGTTCATTTGTGCTTTGTATTGTTTTCAAACGGTAAGAGATAGATTTCTAGCTGAAAGCAATCAGGAGTGCTGCCAACACCACCGCAACGAAGTCAGGAAGCTATGGAACATGAAGTCCAGTTAATCACATGTAGCAGTTACATTATTGTTGATGATTAATGGTGCTATACTGGCTCTGATTGACCGATGTTCTTTATTTTTGTTTTGCTTGATAGCTTTTGGCTTGTAGAACAACATATTACATAACAAAGGAAACAAATGTAATTTTATAAGAGTGAGGTATGATTTTGTGTAACATTGCTAAATGAAGATCAAATTATCTACTACTTTTTTATCTATAACAGGAAAACAACTCAATATTCATGCTTGAAATTTTCAACAATGATATTAGTAAGCACAACTGACATATCTTCCAAATTTCAGAGAAATTCGTTCAAGTTTGGCGGAGATAGACAAAGTTGAAGTTAAGGCGATGTTTAAGGGTGATCCATTTTTTATGAAACAATCTGTATAAGCAAACGGTCCAATGACCCCGAAATCAGAAAAGAGAACCTTTCCAAATTTGAAAATATCTTAGAAAATAATGGCTACAACAAAAAAGATACGAATATAAGTATTTAAGGAAGCAAAGTAAAGCACGTCAAGATGGGAATGTAAATTTCAAGTTACCGGATGTTACTGATCGCTGCAACCGTAAGGTTGATAAATTAATTAAGAAGTATAGCTTACCAATAAGTTTGACAAATGAGTATGGCTGCAAATTCAGCGTCTTTTCTAAAAAATAGTAATAATAATAAATCTTGCGACTGTAGTATTTGTAAGGACTTAGTAAACAGTAAATATACTTGTAGAGACCGCTTTGTAGTGTATCAGTACATATGTGTACATTGCCGAGAATTTTACATCGGCAAAACAGCGAGGATGCTAAAAACGAGACATCAAGAACACAAAAGAGCTATAGAAAATAAAAGCATCACCAGTGCCTTATACCAACATCTGCAAGATAAACACAAGGGAGAGGGCAGCATCGGAAATTTTCAGGTCGGTCTCATTAGCAAACTGTTCAACACACGAGACACAACAACGAGAAGACAAAGCAATCACATACTTGAAACCTACAATAAACAGGAAATATGAACTGCAAAAACTACAATCTGACTTCTCAATTAGACATGCATTCATACAGACATCACAGTTCTTAATATCACTCACTCTTCATATATCTTCACACGGCTTGCTTGGCCCGTAACGCTATTGTAAGATCGACCAACGAAGGCGCTGGACGCCGAAGATCAGTCTGTTTACTTTTGGAATATTACTTTCGACCTAAAACTACTCGGGGAGTTTTTGCTGCTATCGTTTCGGTAAAAATCATTATGATCTCCCGTCGTCTGGTCAATTACGCAAAGAGAATGACCAAGAACGACGTGATAGCTGACTGACTGCTTATGTTGCGAAGTGTTGTGTTCGAAACTGCATCATGTAACATTCGCCACACTGAGGTGTTTTCAACAAAGCGCCCTGCTAGGGAAGGGGGCACTGACCTTATTTCCGAAAGTACGCAGAACAAAATGCACCAATGAATGCAGAACAAAATGCACCAAGTGAAAGCTCTTATCATCGCGAGTCAGAATATCATCAGTGTTATGATATTCAAGGTCACTGTGGAGGTCAAATGTAAGGTGAAAAAGATGAGGCTTTTCTATTGTTTTTTGAATTGCCACAATTCTAAATTTTGAATTTTGAATTCAAAACGTCCAAGTCTAAATAGAATTTGCAAGGGAATTATCATTTTCTGTTCAAGTTGACACGAGAACACTTTCTCTTATGAATTCGAATAGTTTTTATATAAATAAGGACACCTGAAAACATTCAAAGCGAAAAATTGAAGAAAATTCGACAAATCGGTCATTCATTCAAATTTTTGAAATCGCATGTGACAAAATTTTGAAGTCAATACTATTCAAAATTCGTGGGAAGTTGTGTAATATGTAGAAAATGAGATACATAAAATTTGGAGTTCGTAGATTCCTTCGTTCAGGAGCTAGATAACATTTTCGGTAAGGCCCCCCCCCCCAGTGGGCGAAGGTTAATTTGATTTGAAATGATTTAGTGAAATGAGAATTACGTTTTTCTTCACTTGTGAGGGAATTCCAGTGATTTACGACTTCAATTGAAAATTCTCCTCATCGAAGTTTTGCAATCAAGCATCTAAGTTTATATCGGTGACTGCGAGTTGACTAGTAGGAGACTTTATCATCACAAGCTGGTAACTAATCAAGTAATGCTCCACGATTCATCGTCAAATGTTCACAGGGCATGGCACCGGAATAACCATAGAAATACGCACTCTATGAAAATTAAGGACTAGAACGGACATAAACATTGAATACAATGGAACATTGGGGACATGGGTAGTCATGACAACGTTACCTTAACGATGGCGGCCTCCAGTTGGTGAAAATGGGAAGATATCGGCCACTTATCAGTGCACTTTGCGAATATTCACGGTTATTTATTATTTTTATTTGTACTGCATGTACTATTTATTTGTACTACATTTATTATTTGCCAACATGTATGTACAATAAAGCTCCTAACGGCAAGAATCTACAACTTGTGCAGGTTTCAGTGATTTTATGCTTCTTGTTGACCATAACCTTGATCGGTACCTAGATGGTTGACTAAGATGATCATCAACTAGCAGCCTTTGTTCATTCTAGTCTCAATTACATAAACGACGAATTTCTGTGAGTTTAGCATGTGGCTGCATTGAAATTCAATCATTCATTGCATCTCTGAAGCTCGGTATCATCTTTCAGAGTATCATGTACGAAGCTAGACCGATGCAGGAGAAGAATAATAAGTGCGGAATACATTTGAATGAATTTAAAACATGTGACTGAATGGCCGGTTACTGTTGGCCTTGTCTTGTATTCCCTCGAGAGAGCCTGTGGTCTAGCGAATGGTGATCTTATTTTCTGTTTACATAAGTCTGTTTTTATTATCACTTGTGCTTTATTTCCATTTCATTCTATGCACATCAACACATCCTGATACAGGCTGCATTTTTAATTATAGTTTGAAAATTCATTAAAATTTATATCAGCGTCAAATATGAAAATTGTATTCTTTGATGTTCCTGTTGTCTGGCGCAGAATTTCTTTATGTAATTCATGCTACAAACATATATTGTCCGTCGATCCGACGGGGTATCCTTCTAGCGCGGCCTGTTGTTGAGATGGCAGATACCATACAGATTGCCCCATACAGATCTCCTTTAAATTAAACAGCGGAACCAATTCAGAATAGGTGTACATCAAATTTCCGGCCTCACAAATTTAATGGTGTTCTCTCTCTCTCAGAATCTTCATGTTGTAAATATCCTTTCGGAAAGAACCCGCTTCTTTGTCTGTGTTCTCGTGGTAAATTAAGTAAAGAAGAAAGTTTCCAAACTATACATGTATGTGTACTAGCTTTGAGATGAATTATGTTGTTATGACATATTCAGGTCATCTCAATAAATCGAAGATAAGTGGAGTGTCATTTACTATCTGAATATAACTCAAGTAAATCAAATGAGGATTTTAGCCAATCATTATTGCCACCTGAAGGTGGTGGAAAGTACATGCAGTTTCACATAATCATGAACTGCGAATATTAGCAATTTACTTATTGCCTGTGCAGTCTATAAGAACAGTGCCATCAGCAATAACTGTCTGTCTTTTGCAACATTTCTTTTCTCTTCTACAAGAGCAAAGCTTTAACTGAATAATGGCTGATGACAACAAAGAGGAGGCATTTTTTATGAACCATAGGAATTCATGTTTTAGTTAATTCAAAGTTTTCCCCTAGCTCAAATGTGTTGACGTAGCAGATAATAGCTATAAAGTCAAGATGGCAGGCGTATAATGTTCCTCTGAACGCTTAGCCTCATTTTTGGGCACTGCTGGACTGGGATTTAGGAGAGTGAGCCTTCCAAAATTAATGTAGCTTTTTTCTATGACGAATTCTTTCGTAGAGTTTTCTTGAGCACGCGATTCTCCATGCTCTTAGTGCGTAGAAAGGGAAATAATATTTTAGAGAAAAATCATGCAAGAGATGTGCATATATATTACATGTACATGTATATTGTGCTCAATGTTACTCCTCAATTTTTGCAAACCACTAAATTTAACTTTTCCTTCAGAATGCTCACATCTGGCTACAACATAGAAAAGATAGCTAAGTCAATGAGAATTAATTGAACATTGATGATCCTCGCTCTCCTCACTTTGCACAAATCACCGCAAGCTATTCCCGATCAAAAGACAGACGTACTTTTTAATCAAGTTCCCTTCTTTATGTCACTAAATCTGAAGCAGGTTCAATAACGACACACCAAATAATTCTGTAAATTTGCGTATATATTGTTACACTGTTGCCACTGAATGCCTACAATATCTGACAAAAAGCGACAAAATGAATAGCAATAACTTACATGTATAACTTACATTTTATCAAAAATGTTGGTAATAAATTAAATTATGTCAAAATAAATCATGGTTTTGCCACACAATAATACAGATTGCCCAAAAGTCAAGCAATCACTAATCGAAAAAATCAATCAATATTCAACAGTTTTTGTTCAGTTAATTTGCATACAAAGCATAGCCTATGTTTCGATGTCGGTGGAGAACCTACAAATTCGTCGGATATCGCAGGATATTGGAGGTGACAATCGTCGGTTGATTTTGTCAGTAATTTTGTAGGATAATTGTCGGTCTGCGGTTTACAGTGTAGTTAATAGTAGGGCCACTAAAAGTAGTAGACATAATTTACAATCTGCACTTACATTATTAACCTTTGAAACAAAGATAGGAAAAAGACAGATTACGTCATAGGAAATGCGAGTACTCATGTTGGAAGACTCGAAGATAAGATGCAAGACAAGGCTTAGAAGGCAAAGACATATCAAGAGGAGACAGAAAGATAAGCTTGCATGCAAGCAAGAAGATGCATGAAAGGGAATTGCAGGACAACTGAAGGTGACAAAGGCCGAGGCTAGGGTAACGGATACTATGTCAAAGGTTTTGAAGTTGATTGGAACCTGATAGAATGAGATGGAGAAAATTGATCCGCTGTAGCAATCCCTGCCACAAGGCACAGAATACGTGTAGTATATCCTGTGCATCTGGAGTTTCATCTGTGCTTCCTCGTCCACGCACACACAGTCAATATCTTTTTTAAAGATCAATTTACTTCAAGAACTACTTCTGTAATTAAACTTTCATCACCTCAAAATCTTCATTCGTGAATAAAACAGAAAAATGCTCCTTATCTAAAATTCACATGTTATAGAAAAATTTTCAGATACATTCTCCAGATCCCCTTCTGTCAGGTTTCACGTCTATGAACTTTTGATAGAATTCAGAGGGACACTTTTGTAGCAGAAGAGCAGAATTCTCCACAATTCAACAAACTTTCTTACAAACTTCATTTTCATGAGGATATAATGTTACAAAGTTTATAAAGAGCATCGGAGATGAGACTTGATGTCTGAAACTTCATTCAGAGACATGTAACAATACATACACAACGCCCATTCGGTAAAATGTTCAACTCCTCAAACTCCAGGTGTTTCTTGAAGTACTAGAATGACTTTCTTTAGGTTAATCAAAGATTTATATTTCGATGGAAAATTTCATTAAATGTGCCTGGTGGAAGATTTGAATTTTCTGTTAATGAAGGAACATTGAATTTGATGCACTCTTTCTAATCTACATATGGGACAAATTATTGCATTCAGGCATGATTTTTTCTCGTATTTACCCTTTCGAGTTTTATGTCACATTCACAACTTGTGAAATGAGAATATTCAACTTGCTCATTAATAATACAGATAATGTATTGTTTATGATGTTTTCAATTGTCGCTGACTTTCTCAGGAATGGTCAATACACATTGTCAGCGGCAATTGAAAATATCATAGACATACACCAGGAATGGCCTCACTACAATTCATGTAATGTATTGTTATTGTGATGAAGAGAATTTTCTTCGCATAATTAAATGTTATTTAGGCCGACATAATCCTAGAAGTATCCTATAGTTATACTAGAAGATGCCTATAGCATACTTATTTATGATATGCAGATAGAGCACACGCCATCTTACTAATCGCATGGGATAACAAGACGGGATCAACAAATATCGCGACAGTCTTCTAATGAAATAAAGCCATGCAAAAGATAAGGTATCATCATTCAGAACATTTTGCTTGCATAAGTTCATCAGATTTAACAGTCCAAAATTTACAATTTGATAGGCATACATGTAGGTATACTTGGCCACCTTTTAAGCGAATCGCTTCCATATCTTGTTCGGGTATCTGTGGCGGACGAAGATTTTTCAATGACTTTTGTGTAACGGAATTAAACTTGAATAAGTTTTACAATAAACTCCCACCTTGCGTAGATAGTAGTATTACCGAATTTAGCCTTAACCACAGATATTTTCTAAATGCTTGAGGTTATTAAGGAGTTCCCTGGCCAGGAGGCAGAACATTGATGATGCATTCAGAGCTCTGATAATTGTTAATTAGGTTTGCCTTGTAGTAAATTGCATGTCATGTACATGCAGTTGTCAATGTTTTCATACTACTACTCGCAAAGCTAATGGATCTTACCTGCTTGCACAACCATGAGGTCTGAGTCTAGTAAGTCGTCATATACCGTCTACTGTGTGGAGCTTCCTAGTACCTTGATGATTTATCCTCCATTCTCTGTAAACTGTGCAATACCAAAGCTACTTACGAAAGCGATGTACAAAACGAAAATAACCAAATGTACGAAAGCGCCATTGATCGTGCTCATACACTACGAAAGCGATTAGCTTTCCTGTTGGATGATAAAGATAGTGCAATAGGAAAGCCAATCGCTTTCATAGTGTATGAGCACGAACGATTGCGCTTTCGTACATTTTTGTTATTTTCGTTTCGTACATCGCTTTCGTAGTCAAAATCAGCCAGCTTTCGTGCTCTTCAGTTTACAATGCAAGTCATTTATTTGGTTTGATGTTTGCCACACTGACTGGGGATTATACAGACAGGTTTCCATAATTTTGAAGATATCTACTTGATGCTTTCATGAAGCCATTTGACATTCATCAGTTGTTTCAAGGTTGGACCTTGGGTTTTGGGTCGACCTTAGGTAGGTGATGCAAAACTTGGGTTTTCTGTTAATGCTGACTAATGAAGTCCTAATTGCTCATCAAAATTCCAATTAATTTGTAGAATACTTCAAACAAGAAATACTTGTGGTTATTAGCTATTTCATTTTGGGGGTGACAATACCGCACATTGAAAGTTCGCATATATTGTATTTGCTGTAAACTTACATGTATTTCGTTGCATTTGTAGATATTAAATTTTTATATATTTCAGATATTTTGTACCGGTATCTCCGCAGTCTTTGCACCCCTAAAATTTCTGCAACAGCAGCCATTTACCTAAAAATGAATTCATTCCAATTTCGTATTCTAGATATGTTTAACCATGCACTCACTACGCAGCTGTACTATTTATCAAGTCTGCTTACGTTTCTGAATGATAAAGCAAAACCAATTTCTTTACGAGCAATGTGTAATTCAATCATCATTAAATCAAACTTTTTTTCAATTAGTCAATACATCAGCATAGGCTAAATTAATGGAAACTTTGCAACTTAATACATGTATCGGCTGCAGTTTGCTAGGGGGGCAATGTAACGACATTGACACTGTTTGGTGCGTCAACATTGTGTCTTCAATGTCGAATATTACTCAGCATTTACATTAAGTACGAAGTTGTTTGTCGAATATAATTGGATGTCCGATGAATGCTAGCAGAAACTCGTTTCAGTTAGTGAACAACTTTCAGATTACGTTCTAAATTAATCATGGATTAGAATGGACTACATAGGCATGTTACTAGACATACACAATTAAGTCACTAATAATTGCCAGGCTTCTTTTTTTACAAATTACCGATGTCTCAGAATTTCTTGGTGTCAGTTGCTTGGTGCCTAAGTCATTGAATAGAAGTTTAAGGAGAAAAAATTAATTTTTTGCAGCAATACTGTGTTGAAATTGTCGTAAAATAAGAATTTCAGTCTATAGAAGAATCTTTATGTCAGCGCAAAACACAATGAATGTACTTCGTTTACTTGATTCTACTCATTTATTGAATATTGGGCTTGGGTTTTGGTTGTTGCCCAACCTGTTTTTTTTCTCCACCGCAGGGCATTCGAGTGATTGACTTGATCGATCGTTACCTCCATCATCTTGATAGATGATCGATGGATCGGTCGGTGTTTTACCTCGTGATTGATAGAACGGATCCTCTTTGTTGTGACCGATCAGAAAGTAATAGCAGGTAGGATCGGTCTAATTCTGTCGGTACGGCTAAAGAAGAATTTTCTCGTCTATCTTGTCTGCGTCAGCACAGAGAGACATAACTTTTCCTATGTGCGAAGGTTGAAACATGTAGCACCCATACTAGATCCCCCATCTGGTGTTGATGTTCAGGTGAATTTTAGTACGAAAGAACATCCCTAGCACCAAAACGCCCATTTGATTGTTGTCTTGAATTTGGTTTTGAAGCTTAATTCTGGTGTAAGACGCTTCGGTGCCGGTTCAGAAATCGGTACTAATTTTCGATTTTCGTTCCAGTCCTCTCGGTTTTTCTGGCGGAACCGGTTTCGAAGTGCTACCGGACTTAAATCCTGGAAAATCACGCGAAAAGGAATATGTTGAGGTAGAAAAGTGTTGAACTCCAATCTTAAGAGAATCGTGATATCAGTATGACTTGCTTTGAACTGTGCCCTGTTACTACGAAGCATGCTGGGTAGTTGTCTGTTATAACCGTAGCCGGAAAAGAAAGGAATCATACCTTCAAGCGCAGACTATCGGAGCCATATGCAGACGTTTTCAAGGATGGATATCTTCCCAGAGATACGCTGGATAGCTTGCAAGTGCAAGATGACGGGAAATCTGAGATGCTTAGAATCATGAACAATTGCAAGTGAACTGCACTCCAAAACCGGAATCGCCATGTTGTCAAAATGGGCTCAAAAGACTCAATTAGTATCTCCAAAAGACGGGTATCTCTGTAGAGAAACGCTTTCAAAGTGATTCAGCCGACGACAGCTACACGTTTCATAGGTATAACAAGCGAAAGGATTCCTTCCCAGCAGAGCTGTATACTACACTGTAAATCGCTCAATAGCAATCACATACGAAGGATGCATACCAAAATATTTTTTGATATATTTCTGTATCTATTTGTATGCTCTTCGTATGTTATTTCAAGTGTGGTATGCTTTACATGCTAAAGCCATAACAGTACAATGTTAAAAGAAAGCATCAATTATGTCTAAAGCATGTTGATTTAAGGCCTCTTGTCAATAAAGATCACACTAATGTTACTACTGTTCTGTAAGTAGTGAGATAATGACATTCAAGAGTCAAACTTACAACGCTGAATTCAACTTTAATACAGATTGTTTCATAAAAAGTTGATCACCCCTTTCAACATCGCCTTAACTTCAACTTTGTCTAACTCCGCCAAACTTGAACGCATTTCTCTGAAATTTGGAAGATATGTCAGTTGTGCTTACTAATATCATTGTTGGAAATTTCAAGCATGAATATTGAGTTGTTTTCCTGTTATAGATAAAAAGATAGTAGATAATTTGATCTTCATTTAGCAATGTTACACAAAATCATACCTCACTCTTATAAAATTACATTTGTTTCCTTTGTTATGTAATATGTTGTTCTACAAGCCAAAAGCTATCAAGCAAAACAAAAACAAAGAAAATCGGTCAATCCGAGCCAGTATAGCACCATTATTCATCAACAATAATGTAACTGCTACATGTGATTAACTGGACTTCATGTTCCATAGCTTCCTGACTTCGTTGCGGTGGTGTTGTCAGCACTCCTGATTGCTTTCAGCTAGAAATCTATCTCTTACCGGTTGAAAACAATACAAAGCACAAATGAACAATAACGAGATCGCATTCACAAAAGGCAAAGTGTCAGCCTTGCTAGAACTAGAGGGTATTCTTTGCGAGCTACAAGCAAGCGACTAAATGTTCCTTACACAAATGTGCATCGATGGCATGATGATGATTTTCGACTCTGTCGTAAAGAGGGCTCTGGCCGTCCACGCAAAACATCCAAACGTAGAGACCACCTAATTTTGAGATTTGTTAAAGTTGATCCAAGTCTCTCGTTAGCTGAGATGGCTGCACTAGACTCGTCTATTTCTAAGTCCACTATTCGTAGAAGACTTATTGAGTCGAATTTCAAGAGCTGTAAGAGGCCCTCTCAGATCGAATTATCAGATCAGCATACAAAAAGACGTCTCAGATGGGCAATGAGTCATTGTCACTGGCGAAATCAATGGGATCGGGTTGTCTGGTCTGATGAGGCATCAGTCCGTCTGAAGGATAGTGATGGTCGATTGAGATTATGGATAAAATGTGATCAGGAAATTCCGAGACATCTACATCGTCCCCTGGTATAAGGTGTTGCGACTCTACCGATTTGGGCTGGCATTTGGAACAATGGCCGCTCTGAACTTCACATACAGCAAGGAACCATGAATTCTGAACGCTGTGGGAATGTTTTACGAATGAACATTGGCCAAATGACAGATCAACTTGGTGATCCATCGACTTGGTTATTTATGGATGATAATGCTACGTGTCACAGGAGTAGTAGAGTCAACTTATGCAAGTCTCAATTAGGGCTTAGGACATTGTCTTGGCCAGCTCGTTCTCCTGATCTGAATCCCATAGAAAATGTATGGAGTATTCTAAAACGTAACGTTCGTCGTTCACTGCTACCTACTGATGGCGTATCACAACTTACGTCACTGTTAAAAAGAGAGTGGAAAAGTTAGATCAGTCAAAAATCAACGATATCATCGAATCAATGCCTAGACGAATTGGTAATGTCATTGACAATAAGGGTAGGGCCACAAAATATAGCTTCTTAAGAACCGTTACTGTATCATAGCTCATCAGATTATATAAGGACATTAAAATATGTTAGGGACATGAAATAACATGAAAAATGTTTTCTGTATCATACAATGTTTTATTTAGTCAACTTTTAGGATGATCCACTTTTTTATGAAACGGACTGTACATGCAAGTTTAAGGCATTTCAAAAATAATCAATAAGTATTCAGCCATCAACAATTATGCATTATGTAATTCTAAAATTAAGCATGTTATCAACCCGAAATAAAAACGCATTATAATTCATGAACGCAAAAATGATTATGCTTGCAGTTGCACGAAAGATATCGCATCAATGAATTGATGTTAATCAACTTGGTTCATTAATTATAGCAAACTAAGCGTCCTGTTAATGTTACAAAACAGGTAGCAACGACGACATACTCGTAGAGCATAAATTTCACAATAAATCTGATCTATTCAAATACCACACTATCAAAAAGAAATATTCACGACTGGTATCACTGAAAAAAGTTAGTTGACAGTAGCATGCAATATATATATATATTTTGCTATGTGACTTAAAAGCTCTACATACCAGAGGCATGCGAATGAGGATGAATTTGCATCGGGTCTCGTATATAAAACATGCCAACAACTCGTATTTCAGTGCAAAACAGCCAATCACAGATCGAATAGTTCGTATCGCTGCATACCAATCACATGTGAAAGTTAGTGAGATTTCGTATAAAAAACATGCCAGATCACTGTAAACATACGAGAATAGTAGTGGTAGTAGTGTTTGTATTTGAGTGAATGAAAAACATGCATTACAAGAAGGTTACAAAAATATATAGTTACAATAAAATGAGGTAATCCAAGTAAACAGCAAAAATTATTTCTGGGCAAGAGAATTAACGTAACATGTCATGAAAGGAAAAAATGAGCGTGAACGGGAATGAGTACGGCAAAAGAACGATCGGAATTTCTGAGTATGCGGAAGTTTTGACGGTAGGAAGTCAGACAGAACATGTTTGCTATTATGACAGACTTTCAAAAACAAATTCTTAGCTAGCAAGAGTCGACGATGTCCAATACAATTGCGGAAACAGTCACATTTGTCATAACTTTCACCGAAGTAAATAATGTTGTGGGCTCGTTTATCAACACGTTCTAGCATCCTAGAAAGTTTGACATTGACACCACAAAAGCAGGGACAAGCGTAATCCATTATAGAGCGAATGTAGGAAACATACGTATATACTGTGTAGTTCTGCTTGTGAAACAAGGGGGCGTAGTTGTCTAAGAGCGTGGAATCGGGAAGATGCTTTGGATTTGATCTTGTTGATGTAGGGAGCAAAGCTGAGATTTTGGTCAAAACTCACACCCAGAATCTGAAAGTTATTCATAACAGTCATGTCGCTCGGAATATCAACCGAAAAATTGAATCTCGCATCAAATGTTAGTTTCAACTTGCATGTGAATTTGGTATATGTTTGTATGCAATTTTCGTATCCAGCGATTTACAGTGTACAATGTGATATAAATACAACAATATGATGAAAAATTAAACATGTCACATGGATGTCGCAATGTGGGGTGCACTCTACAAATAATTGCATATGCAAATAATAAACACATGCGCAGTACATAACACGTAAAAGTTATGCGACGTATAATGATTATGCAATGCAGTGTATACATATCAATGATTTTGGCAAGAAAACTGCAAATGCAGGAGCTTCATCGAAATTGATGTGCACATTACATTCAGACATTGCTTAAGCGTAGTTCTATTTTCGTAAATAAAAACGCTTCACTCAATTGAAGAGAAATGGCTCGCAAATAAAGATACCAGCCTTTTTCCAGCTTCTTTAGTTGGAAGCCTTTTTAGCATAATTAGTGCAGGACTGAAAATAATTAATTGATAATAATGAAGTTTTGTAAAACTGTCGCATCTGAGAATTTTCGAGTTTTGAGTTAGTAGCACTCCGAAAATGCTTGATAGGTAAAGTATCTGTAACCAGCTTCGTAGATCAACTCGGCTAGGAAAGTAGATTTCCAAGGCATCGTGTCTCCATCGATGTACACAATGGGCATTTCGTCAAACTATCGTATCTTAGAAGAAGCGAGTTCCGTTTCTATAATTCTATCGATAATCAGGTCTCTGGGGGTTATAAGTGTCCACTGGCACAGTGGTCTTGTGATAGAGTGCTCGTTCTCTGTCCGGGAGATTCGGGTTCAAACTTTATTTACCCTTCGGGTTAAACCACTGACTTGAAATAGGCACACTCTACACACTTGCTTAACACTCATCAGCACAGAAAGAATGAGAGTGGGATAATTACTTAAATGCTCTGCCTCATGGAGGAAATGCGCATTTCTTGTTGGCATCCGAGTATAAATAAGGCTTATTTATCATTATAAACACACATATAACTATTTAGTCAGATTTTCCATCGGTATAACCGCGTGAATATAAGAATAGACATCTCGCTAAGCATTGGTGACAACACACTCGTTATAAGAAACATTATTTGAAAATGTAGCCACTTGGAAATATTTTGACAACTCATTGCAAGTTCCCAAGATTTTTAATAATGATAATTGATAAGTGAGTTTGTTGGGAAATAAAACTTTCCAGTATGCGTCACTCAGACAGACTCCATCATACAATAACGCAATTGCACTCTTTGTCTATAGAAGCGTTTGACTGACATTTTAACATTTCCTTTGAAATGTGCATCTTTTCTGTTTATTGAACACTCCCTTCTTGTTAGAAGAAAGAGGTTCACAGCAGAACTTCAAAATGTCAATCAAACTGTTTTGAATGAGTTTGATGTGGCAGCTACACGATGGACAGAACTTTATGGAGATGATAGTAAACAATTTGATGAAATGAATGGTTGTTAACGTGCCTGGGATGAACTTCTGTGTCGCCTTCAACAGCAAGAATGGCTTGTCAGTGAAACTACTCTGGAACGATCGGGATAGGCTTTTAGGTGCACAATCTGTGCATAGCGGATCATGGCTGCACGTGATTCCAGTGTCAAGCATTGGTACAATATTAGATGACGACAGTCTCCGAACAGCAGTAGCACTTCGTGTAGGTGCAGCAGTTTGCTGAGAATTTCCTTGCAGATGTCGTGAAGTAGTATACAAACATGGACTGTATACCCCACAGAATTAAATATTTGCTTATCTGCTTCGGCTTGCTAGAGGTATGATAAATTCAAAATCGCCGGCACACCGAGGAACTTATTGAGTGGGCAAAATGAAATTCCTAATACCTTACAGAGATAGGAAAAAAGTCGAGCGCCGCTTGCGGATTAATGTGAGTTCAAGCAAAATGCTTCGATTGCCACAATTCCTTCAGATTCGAAGAATTCAGATCATTGCGCTTAAGTTTTCTCTATAATGTTGGCCCTTCCGATCATTATTAAAAAAGTAGCAGGCGTACGAAAATTAGTTCACTTGATGATTTCACCATCGTCTTCTCAGCATTCCTTGCTTCATAGTGCATACACCAAATCGAATGTTAGCTAGACGATGTGTGTTTTGGTGTGTGCGAAGTGATATTACAGCACGCACGCATCTCTCACTGGCTCTGGTGTCCTCTGCTGACAGCTTATTGTTTGTCATTTCCAATAGCAAGTGATACACGAATTATCCATTCGAGACGGAGCAAGTTGCGATGTGCCATTTCGATATTAAGGCAACATATAACCCTTCTTTTCTAGAAAGCCGAACCGCTCGGAGATGAATCTAATTATGTGGTATACCCTATCTTGTCGATGTAGTGCAGGACACATCGCCAGACACTCGACACTGAATGAAACTGTTCGACGAGTACTGGCTAAGTGCGGATTATTACCGGTCATTGAACCAACTGGTCTGGACCGTGGCGATGGGAGGCGGTCAGATGGTGTCACAATTTTTCCATTCGCAAGAGACAAGTGCTTAGTGTGAGACGCAACATGCAGAGATACCTTCTCCTCAACAGCACTGCATGCATCGGCCACCCAAGCCGGTTCCGCAGCCACATCATCAGAGAGACGTAAGTCAATAAAGTATTTCTCTCTAGCCGATCGGTTCATTTTTCAACCAATTGCGGTGGTAATCTCAGGCTCGATGGGTTCATTGACTCTGCATTTTCTCCAGAAGCTCAGGAGTCGCCTTACAGATGTCACCCACGATGCGAGAGAATCTGTATGGCTAATGCAGCGTGTGAGCCTTGATATCAAGAGAGGCAATGCGGCCTGTGTTCTTGGGGCTGAGCAGAGAGCCTTGCTAAAATTCATTTTGTAGGAAGCTTTTTACTCTTTTTTGTACCTTCGTTATTTTTCTTGTTCACATGTCTCAATCAAGTTCATGTTTCAATCAAATCAAAGAAGTACTGCAGTGTCAAATCAGTAGAAATAGGCTTACATCATCAGTAGGGCTTGCTCTTGCATAATTTGGACCTAAAATTGACCTTTTAGTTATAGAGGTCTGCATAGTGAAATTTCATGAGATAGAAGAAAATCATGTAGCGAACGAGAATCTGTATTTCAGTATCAAGTCAAACCGTTACTCTTGCTAGTGCACAATATGAGACAAATTGGCTGGCTGATTCTGACATTTAAATTGATAATAGCAAACGGACACAGCTCAATTTTAATATAATAAAACTATTTTCTCAAGCGTGATCATATCACAAACAGCCACTGAAAGAGCAAAACATCATAATCAAGGAAGCTCATCATAATTAACTTTAAAAGATGCTAATGGGTCCACTATTCAGATTCAACAAATGACGCCTTGTGAATCATAAAATCATGCCGCTGAAAATTGACGTAAAAGCATGACATATTAGCAAAGAAGCTTTCAATAAGATCTCAACTTTTCCTTGAAGAGTTGCAGGGACTATGACTAATAGGTTTATAAAAATTCATTGATGATCAGCTTCATTTCCGTTTGAATGAAGCCATAATGATGCTTATTAGCAAATATTCATTCCTTTTGATATACAACTTGCTTCATGCTACTTATAGAGGGGCTTCATGTCGGTAGTATATAAATTTGCCAAAATTTAACATTTTGAAAACTGCTCAAATAATTTTTTGGACTGCAGGAACGTTTTTGTTTCAAGCTTGGTTGTATCGTCTGGCATCGTAGAAGTTCTTAGATGATGCGAACATCCTTTTCTTGATGGTCATGAATGAATCATGAAACCAGGTTCCAATTCACAATAGTCGGCTGGCAACCCTGACCTGGACACTTGCGACTTATATGAAATCCGGTATCAGTTCATTAAGTCATTATACGCTGTTATTCATAAAGTCTCAAATGAGTTCCAGAAACAGTACTGAACTTGAGTACTAAATCCGGTTCGACTAGTAAATGAGTCACAAATTCAAGTACTCTTTCAGTGTGAAAATATCAGTACTCACCTCCACCAACCAAAAATGGCATATGGCATATGTAACGGCTACATCGCATGTGTACATCCAATTAAGAGCTCCTTTGGAATTAAATAGAAATGCATTTGGATAAGTAAAAAATGTACAAGACTCACTTAGCAGTTTTTGCATGTTTTCTCGGCGATGAGGATAAACGTTGGCAGGACTCAAAGCACTGTCAGAGAGGATAGACAACGCTGGCAGGTCTCAAGGCACAGTCGGAGATGATGGCAAGTGTGGGCAAGCCTCAAGAACAATCGGAGAGAATGGCAAACACAATGACAGTAGGAGAACAGCACATCGAGCAAGACAAACACGAGCAGTGACAATGGAGACGGCATTGAGAAATGTGATGAAGTGATGGCATGGCAGTGCAGTGACGCACCCCGATCAATGCATCGCTATTGTCCTACGCTTGTATGTCCTTCCTTCTCTGTGAGTCGTTGCTATGTTGAAATTTCATCATATAAGTACTTAGTATGCATTTTAGCACTTCTGTGTGTTCGGTAATTTTAGTACTCTTTCATACAGTTCTCAGATTGATATTTAGATAGGGCTTTATGATTTACAGTTTGTGATGCTTTGAAACAGCTCATTTTCTGGTCATTTAGATGCCATTGATCATCAGTAGTTTCAGCGTATACAGTGCAATGATATCTCCAACATCGACAGCAGAAGAGATTTTTGATCACGTTCTCAGATCCTTTGACATTTTGAGCATGTACTCAGATTTGCCACCATTAACCGGCTAAATGAGTTTCCTCCTGAATATCATGCTTACCTTCATCATTATCAGAATCATTCGATTAATACATTGGCAGCAGTTCGATTCTCATTTTCTTTGACAGCAGATGCACTTACAAGACAAAAGTTCAAAAATCCACATGTCAACTACATGTACATGAACAGAAAAATGACTTGTTTTAATGAATAATCATCAATAAATCATAATAAAGCTGTGCATAACGTGAACTCATGAAGTGAGATACAATGGTTTTCCATTGATATAATATTGTATTAAGTCATTAGGTAGCTGATTTTATTACTAAATGTATGCTAATAATGCTAACTGACGGATGGCTATTCACATTTATAAAAATAGGATTTTCTTTGAACGAAATGCACTTCTTTAGAAATGATCAGTCAAATGTCAAAGATAAGAAATCAAAACTTTAAATCTACACATGCTATTTTAAGGAACGTCTTAATTTCGTAAAAGATACTAGATTAGACCAGGAATTTAATTGTCATACTTTGCGCTCATACAGCGCATTCTGGATTATAGAATTTAAGACCTGTAGAATGAATGACGTAAATATGATGATATATCAAACACGGTCGAACCAGCGCTCTCATTCTTTTGGAAAACACTGTCTACATCCTCCATTTAATGAGCACAATGAGATGTTGATACCTTTTACTGACAATGTTTTTAACGCATTTCTTGAGCTTGAAGAGTTCATTGATTGATCTTGAGAGCGGAGAAGATGCAGAATGAAAAAGTACCTGATAATTGAGTCGGTTTGGGATGAAACGTCGGGAAGACTTTAATCTTCAATTTTATTTTACAAAACCCGATTGATGCAATGATCATGACAGCAAAGACTTTCAGAGGTGAGAGATCTGTACCAGATAAATCTAAAGTGAATCTGAATATGATTGATGTGAGCTGACATGAAGACGCAGGACAGCATTGAGAAGCTGTCAGAGGGTGACATTTGTCAGTTACTAAGTCGTCATATTCCATGTAACCGTCACCACTACCTAATTGTCACAATATCTTCCCCGATCCGCATATTGAAGTGATCCTGAATTCATTCCTAGTCTTGTCTGAAGTGCATCCAGGGAAGGAGGACAATTTGGTCTTCATTTCATGCAGGTCTTGATGATGGAGGTCGGGTTGATGAATGAGCGACCAAGACGAGAATAGGGGACGCAAAGTATACATGTAGATGTTCTACGGCATGTTAAAGTAGGAACACTGTTTACCGACCCGGTCCCGGAAGTTCGATTTTGATTACGCCGCTTCTTACCATGAAACAGAATATTTTTTATTTGATGGGTTTAAAGCGATGCCAGAATAAAATATATTTTCATTATGAAACGTATTGAACGTAGATTGTTTAACCATCGGTTGGATGTTTTTGCAAAAGAAAGTATTTTCAATACATAGAAGGACCCAGGAGCGAGTGGTCTTTCTTTTCTATTTCTTTAAAACTATGATGACGGTCTCCAGTTGTCCGTTTTCGGCTACTGTCCACCAGACATTCTCACGATTAATTAACAGATTCTGGCAAAAGGGAAAACATCCACAAGTAACTTTATTCAACCGCTCATATTCAGAATAAACCAAATGAATATTAACTTTGAAAACGTTGCTGAAATCACGAGAATAAACTTCCAATGTCATCTGGTTTTCGTATTTCTTTCTCTTCACATTGACCTTTCTTTTAGCGACCAATGTCGTCATAGGAAGCTACAATCCACCACTCTGCGTAAAGGAGCAAGAGGAAGCCGAATTTGAACATCATTTATCTTATGTGGGAAGGCGAACAGCGCATCTCTAAATATCTTGATTTGTCTCCTTACATCTAAAAATTTTTGATGTATTTTATCGTATACAGAAAAACAGAGCCCGTATGCAGGAAAACAGAGCCCGAAGAGTTCGATAATTATCACGACTATGAAAAATCTTTAAATCTCTCTACTGCAAATCTAGCTGCTTCCCGATAGATCCGTTGTTTTGCATTCTCACTGCTGTACTGCGATGCACCATTGAATGACAACACTGAAACCGTCAATGTGTAATAACGTTTTTTGTCTCAAATAGAATATGACGTTGGAGCAAAGTCACTTGTGGAAGTTTTCCTTTGTATTGAATGATGAATACAATTTGCACCGACATGTGCATGCACTTAATTTTAACTAAAATTCACCGATGACATAGCATTATTGACTTTCAATGTAACGAATTTCATGATTTCATTAACGAGTGGGAGGAAGAAGTGAATCTCAATAGGTGTCTCTTAGCTTGACTTCCAATAAGGTAAATATCATTAATTTGTAGCGATTTTCTCGTTGTTGACATTTTCCATCTTCAGTCACCTCATCGGTGATCCATCACAACAAACAATGAAAGTACTATTCCAACGACACAAGATAAATTTCAAAATCGACTTGATTCAATTTGAAATGTTGACAATGTAAAGAATTTTCCTCTTTCGACATCAGCTGCTCGGAGTAGTTGATAACAGGTGCTCCACTCTTCAATTTTCGGTTAACCAAATAATGCCTAGCGTCTTTGCTAAATTCAACTGTGTCCAAAGAGCTGTAAACTCTGTCTTCTGCTTTTTTGATGCTTTGGAATATAGGTCGATTTTACTCCTAAAATCATATTCAGATCAAATTGTTTTTCACCTTTTTCCATCATTTGACTAATGACAGGATAGCATCAAATATGCTAGATTTTCCCTCCTGTTATTTCCAAAATGACTCCTTTATTCCATTTATTAATATTTTGATGAGCAAATCAAGTGTTTCAAATCTTTGAGAGCTGTTCAAAAATTGCTTTGAGAAATAAATACTAAATAATAAAAATGCTGTAATAAGAAAATTATTAAAGCTTGAATAAAGAGTTCATATTTGCCTTTTGAAATTTAAAGAAAAATTTCAAAGTTGGTGTGGACTATACTGTAGTCCACGCTAGACAGATGCGAGAACAGACAGACGGGCGAGTAAGTAATTTTGGTGCTACAGCCTAATGCTTCGCGCATCGATATTTGCGTTGCTAACTTCAACGCACAGACAGAAATTACTTAATATGAGTTGCTGTGTAATAATATGAAAACAAGAAAGCTGTGAGAAAAGATCATTTTCTTCAAGTATCTTCCAACCAAGACATAATGAGGGGAAAAGTCTCTCTTGAACTAAAGTTTCTCTGTATCTAGGTAATGCAGCCTGTATGAAAAAAATATATATTTTCTGCACTTATATACAAAATACTTCATTGTTTACAAATCGCAATCATGCCTGTAAAGTGCCATCGGTCCATTGTGCAGCCCTGCTTTATGCGCAGCCTGTGGAAGCAGGCTGAATATAAAGTTTGAATATGCAGCTTGTACACTTGTGCAGTCATATGAATAAACATGAATATCATGGTTTAGACTGAATCGAATATTCAATTTCAATTATCATGCTGTTTCATACCAAAATAGAAGCACTTTTTGCCAAGTTCCTTACTAGGGTCAATATTTACGTGTTTACGTGTAGTCCTACATCATTTTTAATTGTCAGTTGCATGACACTGACTAAGTAAATCGATCTATAGTCATGCAACTCACCAAAGTTGTGAATTGTGAAATTGTGTAAAAGATCGACACATGACTCTTATCCACGAATCTTTAATAATATGGGGCATACGTATGTTTATCACACATCATGCTGTACAAACATGATGTACATTTGGAGCATGTGCATGTACATGCGGTAAGCCAAACAAAATGCTCGCAGAAACACACATAATGCACATGCGGTGTCCTTACAGACACACATCACCCTTGATTTGCATGATAGCTACATTTTCATGATTGCATCACTTGGCCCTGTCAATATGTCTGAGAAGTGATCGAGTTAAATTTTATACATGGTTCTATCTAGCGCGGAATTTAATCCGGGGTTACGATTTCTATGTTGCAATGTCAAAATCAAAAATCGACAATCAGATGATGTGATCCTGTATATGAGGCGTTTCTAGTATAAAAAATAAGAGAAAATGAGAGGACCTTTTTCCAGGTATTAATGGGTTAAGATGACAACGACCGACATGATCACATTTTTCTGGAAGAAAGCCTCTGTGCACTCAAATCCAGCTATTTTCGGCGGTGTCTACAAAATCGCTATCAATGCATTGTAAATTCCTGACCATCATCAGTCGCAATGAATTCGTCACGAAGCAAATGTGAGCAACGCTAGCTCCGAGAATTTGGGGGCTGCGCCTACCAGGGTTTGAACCGGCCTCCGGTCGAACGGTTAATTTAATTAGACCCATGTCGACATTTGACAAACTCCAGTTGAGAATAAATTGCCTAGTCATTGTAATATACTGTAATTTGAGAGTGCCTAAACGCATGTTTTGCGATGTTTTGCGATATGTATGTATGTATATATATATATATATATATATATATATATATATATATATATATATATATATATATATATACATGTTGTTTTGCACTACTCCGAGTATACTTAGAGTTTCACGCTACATACGATCTTCATAGTGCAGTTAGCATGAAACAAAGAGGCAATACAGACATATATATATATATATATATATATATATATATATGTATATTGCGTACTGTTCTTTGAACAGTTAAAAAAAGATTACCAGCACCTTATACATGCAGTTCAAACCCTACTTTATCTCAAATAAAGTTTCTAGAATCATGTATTCTAGCGAGAATGAATTTTAGTAGCATTGTGTATTCCTCAACCTACATGTATCAATTGTAAAATTGTTGCACCTCTTGAATAATTTCACTGCATGGGATACTGCATATGGGTTTGGCTACAAAGTTTTGATCGATAGAACATTGCCTATTTTTCCTTGTTATTTAATCGTATGAATTAGATATTTTGTCAACTAAATATCTACATCAAAGCGTGCATATAATCCTCACTTTAATCTGATACGATATTTTCTTCCGCATCACAGTGCGTTAATACTGAAATCATAGAGTTTTGTTGGATATCCAGTGGCGGCTCGTGCAGTTCAGCTCAAGTGAGGCGCAGTCCAAACTTCATTATTTAAGCTCATAAGCTGATGTGATCTCAGCTACAGCTAGCTACAATTAGGTATACTTAAGCCTAGACCTATATGAATGTATCTAATTATGACATGGCAAAATTGAATTGTTCCATTTGATTTAACTGCCTAGCGCCTGCGATCCCTTCATAATAAAGAATTATTTCTATAGTGAAGACTCCCATTCAAGTAAAAATAGAAAATATGTTTGAATTCGTAGTAGGTAATTGAAATTAAAAAAATCATTGCTAAGATCTTTCATTCAATTTAATTTCAAATTATTCACAACTTTTTAAAGCGAAATCGGTTTCAAGATAAAAATATGTCAAGGACTATTGACTAGCTTCTTCATTTGAAATTCGGAAAGCTCCAGACAAGGTTTTGTGAAACGCTATCCTGATTTTTCGTAACCTTGGCGAGCCAATATTTCTTAACGAATTTTTCTTTTATGAAATGCTGAGATAAAATCCTGGGGGTCTGTATTGAAAAAATGGATGTGTATAAGACACTATTTTGTAAAAAATTGCAAACATCCAGCAAATTCTCAATGGGGGAAAATGTATCAGATTAAAATGAGGATTATAAATACGCTTTGATGTAGGTATTTAGTTAGCAAAATATCTAATTCATGCGATTAAATAGCAAAGAAATATAGGCAATTTTCTATCGTTCAAAACTTTGTAGCCAAATCTAGCACGTGCAGCTTAAAGATGCAATGAGTGATGGATTTCAATCCAACCTAGGGCCTACCTCTGTCAGTGGATCGTGGATCATAATTGTTTGATAAGCTAACTGCATGCGATAAATTTTGATTGATGTTGTGCAGGTACAGCAACACTCCCACTCGGTCTTGGGACACTCATTGAAATGAAAATTTAATGACAACTTTGGCGAGCTCATGGTTCCAGACTCTTATATGTCAGTTCGCGGACAACTCAAAAGATCTGAATTTAAACTGCAGTGGAGAGAGTTTGTAATATGCGTCGCAAATCACTAGAAATCCTTCGCAAAAGAAGAAATAAATCTCAAATCAAAAGAAAAACCGCAATGTTTAGAAAAGAAAAAGTTTATCCCGAACTTTCACTCGTCACTCACCGAGCATAATCATGGGATTGAAATTCGAGGGGACATGAGACACTCAGTGATAAATCTCAGGGGATATATCTCACTTCAGTGAATCACTTTAAATCAAGCCAGCAGGTCGCAGACAAAGCATTTCGTAACATCAGCTCTCAGTCTGTGATCAAATACTTCATCTCGGACCTTTTATCAATGGAAAAACTTTTATTATATTTTTAACTTGGAAATTAATGACAGCTTGAAGCTTTCTTATGGAAGCGGGAGATGCAACATATAATATCATTTATTGTATCTCTCACATAATATTATTTTAATTATCTGTTTCAATTTGCTTGTGTTTGATTGACTTTGAACATTATCGTAAATTATTAACCAAGCCTACAACTCATTAGACTAGTAAATAAGTCATTTCGCGTATTACTCCTCATCGCACAAAATTTGAAATCAAAATGCGAATAATTGCATTGTATAATATTGTGTTGTAATAGATAACTCTCGATTATACGGAGTACCGGATGGCATGCCATTCATCCATTTCACGCATGCTATGTGGAAATTGAATAATGTTTAATGGCATAAGTTGACCAAATAAGAAGATCAAAGCCTCAAAACCAACCGGTATAGAAACGCCAGCCACTGTCCCATCCCCGACCGGTTTTGAATACGCCGGCACGGCCCCGGCCGTTCGATTTCGATGACGCCGGCCGCCGGTCCTGCCTCGGCCGATTTCTCTGAACGCTGGACCGGCCACCGGCCGCCATAAACTAGACCGATTCCAACCCCGGCGCGCAATTGTAGGCGATGTACTCACTCTATTCAAATTGAACTCCTCACCACTGTCATTAATGGGGCTTCTATGCCAGCATTTGAAGCATCCACTTTTGATGCCATGTGGTCCTGCAGAGCAGGTGGTACACACACCAACTCCTCATTCACATGACTGCGAAGGTAGTGTCGGATGCAGCCTTGCCTTCCAACGGATGCAACAGGGAAGTAATTTGGGCCGAGTGGTCGAATAAGCATATCGAAATCTCCTCATTATACAGTGCCACACCGAGTTCGAGTGGATAGTCAACTATGGCTTATATGGCATGTCAGTGGCATTGTCCCCATCAGAACAATATCGTGATCTTGTGGTAATCGAAGATAAGGAAAAGGATGATTATTGGCGAACTAGCTAAAAACCCTGGGTAGATAGCGTTTAGCATAACAGATATAAATTTTCAGTCTTTGAAATACATTTCCTAAAAGCTTTCTTCGAAGAAGTCTCTTATTTTCGACAATCTGATTTCATTCAATAAATCGGTTTCAAATGTTATAATGCCAAACGCATGCAAGTGTGAGACATTCTCAATAAGTTCTCAGAAGCTTTCCTAAGGTTTGTTCCCAGCAACGCTGTCGTACTGTAATAATTATATCACACAATCAGTTTCACTGAATTAGATTTCTTACACGTCTTCATCGGAATCAATAGAAATTGACCTCAAAGTTAGACATGTTGTCGATTTTAGCAACACTGCCTTAAATCTGGGCCACAAATGAAAAGTTTGATTCGTCAAAAGTCACAGAATGTCCAAATATTGTATTTCGATAACAATGAAAGAATCGCTGCCTGAACTCAAATGTGGAAAGACAAGGAAAGGATATGCGATAAAGAGGAAGTATTTTCAAAGTCAAGGATTGTCATGCTTGTATTTCGCAGTTATACTTCCGCATGATAAACTTGCATACCTGAATTTTAATAAGCTACCTGCGGTTGGTGAAGCGGTCAATTCTCGAAGTCTTCTAATTTTAATACTAATTTCATGTGGTGTACTAAAGCGGGCCGGAAACAGGCTGCGGGCTAATGATGATGTTTGGGATTAAGCGGCCTGGAAACGAGCTGCGGGCTGATGATTTTTAGGATGGAGCCGGCCGAAGGAGACTTTGGTCTTCGGATTTGGGACTGGAATTCCAGCTTATAATTTCATATTTGTTTTTTTCCTTTAGGTTGCAAATAACACCCCAAAGGTATCAGCATTTTGTCTTGCTGCTTGTTTGTTTTTTGTATAGCCCTTCATACCGGTGATCTATTTGTGGAACTTAGATTGCATGCTGTGTCTCAGAAAAGAAACATCAATCATCTTCGACATTCTTATATTGAATCTGCATAAACTTGCAGCGGAAATTCAAAACTGTTTCAGGTCCCTATGTAGACGGCTATTGATCGAGATATCTTCAATACTTTCTAATCTGTCTGAGATGGAAGATCTTCCTCGCTGCAAGTAGGCGGTGAGGCTGCTATAGCGGAAGCTCATTTCCGGTCAGAGACTCCGATTTTTTGTCCGTCTTCTTGGTTGGAATATTCCCGACTTTTCATTCAACTTTGAGGCATTCGTAAGTTCTATTTCAGGACGCTAAGTCATTTCAGTAGATTTGATATCAGAGAATGAATTCTCAAAGAATAATGGAAGTGTCAAATTCTTCTGCGAGCATGAATTGTCAATCGCAGAAGAATCTTGATGACCAAAATCTGTAACATGATCGAAATCTGAGAATATCGAACTCCTCCAAGCTTTTCTAGAAGCACTTTAAAATGGAGGTCCGGTGATGTCTTGTGAGGAGAACTCTCAGACAGCATGCGTAGTTCCGGACTGTTTCCATAGTGGGGATTGTTGCTCAAGCAAATGTCAAGCAGCAGCAAACATGCACTCTGTCATCTCATTAGAAGGTCAGTAGAATATGAACTCGAGGAAGGGCAAAGCCACAGGACGATGAAGGTCTGTTTGACTTGTCTCCAGGATTTTTATTTCAAACCTTCTCTTTCACACAGGCATGCATACATGTAGTACATTACAGATTTAGAAGCTGTAACATTATTATCACCATATTATCGGTTCAAATAGCGAATAAGCTTGCAATGATGTGATTTCATAAGATAATTGATAGATTGGATTCTGTAAATTAAATAGCTTGATATTTCACAAAAACTATAGTTCTGTCTTTCTTCCGTATGGGAAAGTGCAAGTTTCCCAGCCACATGTGGCGAGGCATGAATTTATTGCTAAAATGAAATGAAGTCAAAATGTACCTAACTTGATCATCGTGAACAGCTACGTGTCGTTATTCAATTACCGCATCACTGCTAACCAATTATTATATCATGAAAGTTAAATTGGATGATTGAAGGACCCCTGTGGCGTGGACATTAACTAGATCTCTGGACATGTTTATCACAGATATTTCTTGTTGCATTCTCCACATAAAATGAAATGAAATGTAATTGTTTTACAGCCACTTTTCCCTTTTTGGGATTTTTCACATTGATTGTCTGTAATTGAAATGATGAGTTAACGAAGACGAAGTTACTTTAAATTACACCCATCCATGTGTTTAAAAGGATTTCAATCAGCAAAGGTCAAAATTATTGTAATTTCAGCATCTTCCTGTGTGCATGAAAGTTCATAGGAATCCGCCTGATCACTTAAAAACAATTCTCAATATTGTGCATCGCGGTAATTTACACAATAATTCGTGTTATGCTACTCGCGCTCCCTCAAAGCGTACTATAGGAACACAATAAACGCTCTCTACAACTGACCCGCATTCATCGCAAAAGTGTGTTGTACAAAGCGAGCTCTAGAAATTTTCATCAGAAGGGCCTCTCAGCTGTGCATGCCTTCGTCCATCTATTCTATTGGAGTAGGTGATTTGAATGTTTTTGATGGCATTTAACCCCTGCAGGAGACATGTCATGAAAACTTTGTCAACCATGATATTATCGGCAACGAAGCGATTTTTAGCGTATAGGGAGCTGCTTTTGTTTGCACTTCCAGTTTGTAATGTTTGTCATAAAATATACAGCTGCAATGAAATTTTCATCATTTCGTAAATTTGCACAAATTTATTATTCTTCTTTTGATCTTCATAGGTGAAATCTCAAGGGCCCAATGGATTGAGTTGATTTTCCAAGGTTTTCCTTTCGATGACTAAATATGCATTACTACTTATCAACAAAGAAATTATGATGAAAAAAATCTATGTGTCAAATATCCAAGATTTCGATCTGTAAATGACTCAAATCTATGATAATTTTCTACATAGCCTATGCAGCTACGAACATGAAAGTATGACTGCCTTGTGTTAGAAAAAATCTGCTTTACTTATGCATTAAGGCAGTCTAATTTAAAATTGGAGATACGTAGAGCATAGCTAAGTGCAGATATCTCTGATCTTCCAATGATCTAGGTGCATTATATGAAAAAATTTCACACGGAAATTTCCATGAATTCTTAGACGGATAAATATCACATAAATGTAGGCGTTAAGCATGTAAAAGAACTGCTTCAAAATTTTGCGAAATGGAAGCTTGGATTGGAGGCTTGTTGGTTTATTATAATGAGGTCTATTGACGAATTTCATCTCAATTGAGCAAATACTGTAATTTGCCACTGTCCATTGGGGTTGTTAACCTGGACGGAAATTACTTGGTGGTACGTAATGCTCCATGACCTGCAACAGCAATATTTCACGATCTCTGTCTTATGTATTGATTAAATTACTTCGAATTTTACTGTTTGATTGTAAACTGTTCAACTGTCCTCCACACGTGAAATCAGAATTTTCTTCCTTCATTCAGCAAACCCGAAGATCACAATTAAGTTTGATTCTTAATGTTGCTATAAGCTCACTCATTCTTCTTCAGAGAGGAAGTCGCAAATAAAGGCACAATTTTTGGTTGACAAACTTTGAATGTCATCAGAAATAGACGAACCATTGAACGATTTATGTAATTCTTTTATGTCAAGAAGAATGTCGAGCTCCAAAAATTCCTTGCTATGCATGCCTGTTATTAGGATCTGGGATAGTAAGTTAGAAAATAATAATTTGACACCATTGATGTAGTGGTATAAACACAATTAATGGAAATCATTCACGCCATCTTCATGCGGTAAATAGCACGAATGGAAATTAGTGGATTTGGATATTTTCATGGACTTTTGTTTGGATTTCTATAGCATTTAGAAATCCATGGCCATTGCCTAATATTATGTTCCATGTATTATGTACATAACAAACGGAAACCATCAGATATCACACTCCGAATTACAGGTAAAGCTATGCGTTCTGATGGATATCATACGATATTTTCAAGCATTATCCTATAATAAACTGCGGCCTGCGGCCGTCGTATGCTATGTTGATAATGCTTTCAAACATCGTTTGATATCCTATACATAAACGACTTTCATAGAATATTGACAGGTGAAATATCGGCTGACAAACCAACTTCCTCAGTAACAATATAACATAAACATGGATTTTTGAAGGCAACAATATAGGACATTTGACGGCGCAATGTCCTACATAATTGACCGAAAAATCTATGTTAATGCTACTGTGTGTAATTGAAATGTATTGGGCAGCAATGCTGTGAATACACATGTAGATATATACGCTGGATTCATAGAATAGCTTATCCTCAATGGCTGGTCAGCTGTATGCCTTGTAGTTTTTTTCTCACTCTTAACTTTTGACTTTTTTTAACTTTATTGAGTATTTACATGTATCTTTGACTTGACATTTATCTGTACGTTCCGCTGTTGTTTGTCCTTAATAAAGTTTTATACATAAAAATAAAAATGATTTTCCTCTGGCAAATGTCCTGTAACCAAATGTGATTATACGAATCACATGAAATCACATCTATGAAACTTTATTTTGCCCTCCTTGCCCTCCTAAGGATAAGGAATGACATTTTTCATATTTTCATTGTCCTGTGACATTTTTCATATCATGGCAGATTACCTACACAGATTTAGAGGATATAGATATGCGTGTTGGGGCAGTTAAACTTCTATGCACCTCAACACATGATCAGACCATACAAGATATTGAACCGCAATATGCTATGATTGACGGCCCTCAGACAGAGACAATATAGTATACTATACCATAGTACAATATAGTATATATTGTCTCTGCCCTCAGCCATTAGATATGTGAACTGCAATATAACAATCATGCCTAGATTTTGGAAGATTTTGAAAGCATCAAGGAGTCGTACAGCTAGGCATGATTTCATTACTATTGTACGTGGCATAGAAATTAACAATACCACAGAAAGTACCATAGAAGGTATATAACATATACATTTAAATAACAAAAAAGCATAACAGGATAAGGTAAGAGTAGGTACGAAAGTCAGGGAAAGAAGAGTACTAGGTAAGTCGTCAACAAAATTCACTCGGGATTCCAGCCGCATTATCGAAGCCTATTCCGGTTCTCCATTTTTTTGTATGAACTTCTCATACAGTGGCTTGTTGCCCTATTAGTGCAAACATGATGCTTGTATGCAGAAAGGAAGTTGTTGGTCGGTCACCCATGAAATGCTCCCATTTGGCATGAAGCTTATTGGACAGACTACGCAGACTTGCCGTGGGAATTCCCATCCGATGGGAATCTTGCTTCAGGTCATGGGAATCCCATGGGAATTAAATGAAAATTTTGATCACCAAAATAAGATAAATTTAAATCTTATTTGAAAGTATCAACTTTTTTTTGGTTTGCAAAGGTTGTGAGAAAGCGAGAATGCAGACTGTAGTTGCACTCATCTTACTGGATGACTAGGCGAAGCCGCTCATGAATGACGCACAGATTGAAGTGAAAATACAGCGTTTATACATGTACATTGTACAGGTGTGTCTACAGTAAGCAGGCTGTCCTTGTCTGAAAAAAGCATGATTCTGTGAGGGTGACGAAACACGGGTCGGTAACCATCATCATAACAATTCTTTTCTTGGCTTATCAATCTTATAAGAAGACTAATATCGGTCTTGAATGAGAGAGAGAGAGAGAGAACCTGGATTATGTAATTATCTGTTGAGGCTGTCTGTCAATTCGTATCGTCAACCGACGGGAGGAGAATCAGTATCCATGTCAGTGACCGATCGATTCTCTCGCCCTGTGCGCTGCATGATCAATTTCACTTACGCAACTTTTGACAATTCAAGTGAGGGAATGTGAGCTCGCAAAACATTCTTTTCCCCTGATTGACGCTTGGCGATGATTCACTAGGCTGCAGACCGAAGAGGAACCGAGCTATATGATGTAATTATAATCCTCTGCAACTTCAGTTCCCACTCTGAGGCAGGTCGTCGCTGCTATGTCTTCGAACAAGTTCTTCGAAGTAGACAAAAAAAACTCTGCAGCAGCACATTTCTGCTGCTCGTGTATCTTTTGTTCCGGCACCGAAGTCATTAACCAGTGGTAGCACCAATCTTGATTCGAGGATAAAAGCCGTGCAAGTGGACATATCACCGGTTGCCGAGAGCTCAGGAGACGACAAGAAACCATTGTTGGCCCCTTTCCTTTATTGTGATGCCTGTAAGAAATTGTTTCTTTGGTTTAAGAAGACAAGAGGACAGTGGGTCAACCAGAGTGGGGTCAGTGCAATAAAGCGCCATCTCGAGAAAAACTGCGCACCGGCGAAGTCGACGTCCAATCAACTCACCATTCACCGAAGTTTTCAGTGTGCTCCATCAACAGGCAAGCCTCCTCTTCCGAAAGAAGCAAAAGAACAATGGCAGCAGCATGTAGTGAAGCTTGTTTGTGCCCATCCGACTGTGTCCATCAACGCCATGGCTCAAATTGCATCTTCTTGCGCAAACTTCGCTTCTTCGGTAACACACAGAAACAACAAGATCAATTACTATTCCATCGGACGAACTTACATTTCATCGGGGTTAATGACTGAGGGAGAGCAATGTCATGTGAAGTTGCGACATCATTTTAGAAACAGTCTCAACGATCCGGATGCTGGTGTATCATGCATGATTGATTTTTGGTCTGGAAGACATGAACATCGACTTTCTTATTTTGCTATTGTTGCTTGTGGACTCGATAAAGATTGGCGTTGGTTCAGTTATCCACTTAAGATTTGTGATTTGGATGATGTACCACACGACGCTTCGTTCACTTTCAAAATTCTCGAAGAATGCATTAAGTCACCGGATGATGAAAAACAGGGTGAGCTCTCTCAACCCATCTTTATAGTTAGTGACAACGAACCGAAAATGGTCGCAGCGTTCGACGGCCGTTATCCAACGACGCTGAACTTGGGTGGTAGAATTGGTTGTACCGAACATGCCTTGTCGACTTGTGGCAAAGACGTTTTCGAGAAGTACCAGAATTACCTGAATTACTAAGTGGCATGCTGTCTAATCTGACTTCTGTGGAATCTTTCTATAATGTACGCGACCAAAATGCGAAGGGACTGAAGCGTGCTATTCCTGATAAAAGCACGACTCGCCCATGGCGCTTTCAACATTCTCGACTTCGATCTGCGGTGGACAACTACACTGTATTTCTGTCAGAAGAAGACTCATGTATCTGACAATTTGTAACCTTTACCTTCACTGAAATCTCTGTTGGATATTATGGAAGCCGTCAAGTGCTTCTTTGACAGAGTTGAGGTTGATGAGCCAACTTCTCATCTATCTTACCTGAACTATCTTACTTTGGATATTCACTTGTTCCAAATGCAGATTAGTGAAGAAGTGCCTGCCATCGCTCGGGAGACTTGCTGCCTTCTACGAAACCAGATGAGAAAGAAGCTGTGGCCATATTGTGGTTCATCATTTGCAAAAGCGGCTTGTTATTTGTCAGGCATTGATGTCTGCAACACGGCTTTGGATATGGTGAAAACTCTTAGATATTCCAGCAAAAAGACCCGAGAATTGCAGGTGCTCATGAATGAATGGGAGCAGGAGATGCAAGGATTCAAATCGAGTGTTGTGAACTATTTGAATCAGCTGCTTGATTCAATGCATATATCTGATATCCCCACGGACAAAGTCAGTGATAACCAGGAACGTGAGCCCTCGACATCCAGCGATCCGTTTGAGACATTGTTTGCTCCACGCCCAAAGCGCATGAAGACTTCGCTTCATGAACAACTTGAAACAGAAATGTTGGTTTTTGAGACCATTCGTGTGGCCTCCAAACATCCGACCAACGATTTTTGGAAAGAAAAAGGACCACAAATGAGACTTTTGTCAAAGTGTGCAAAAATTCTTTTTTCCACCCCGTAGTGTCATCGGCGTCTGTAGAAAGACTATTCAGCGAGGCGGGGATTCTCTTATCAAAGCTTCGAAAAAGGCTCAAGCCTGACAAGCTCAGCGCTATGATTTACACAAAATATGCTTGTAAGTTGGAGACTGTATTATAATTCTGTTCCTAGGTTTGCATGAACATTTGTTATTCATTTGATATATTTCATAACACCGTTTGTTAATCCATTGACATTTTTCTAGAGCATCACCTATTCTCTTGATAGCCTTCATTGCCACATGGTAGAGTTTTGCGTTTGTTAATCCATTGATATTTTACTTCAGTATCTGCTATTCTCATGATTGTTTTTATACCCGCATTTTGTTTGTTAATCCATTGATATTTTCTTGAGTATTTGCTTTTGCCTTGATGGTTTTCAAAGTGACGCTTGTTAATCCATCGATGGTCTTCATTCGGCATCACGCGGGTCTCAAAGTAACGGTTGTTAGTCCATTGACAATTTATTGAAGATCTGCTATTCTTTTGTAGTACTGTCATTCGCAGGCCTTGATACATAATAGGGCCTACATTGAGAGTTTTTATAATATGTAGCTTTCATCAATCCATTGATATTTTTTAATTTTTGATGCCTTTTTAGCAGCAACGTTTGTCAATCCTTGGACAAATTTTCAATGAACGTTTGTTTCTCGAATATAAATTTGTCTTTTTTGCATTTGTGGCTTCATCATCAAAGTTAGATAGAATTGGAATTACACCGTACCTAAATACATGGGATGCGAGCGTGCGTATTATCACATTCATAAATCAGTAGTTGTTTTCTGTTGATAAGTCATAGAAATATGCGTAGGCGAAGCATTGACTTCATTGCTTGTATACAGGGACTGTACTTGTATTGTAAACTTAAATATGATATTGCGATGAGCTAGAAGTTTGCCATGTTCATCACAAGTGCGGCACCTCATGAAGTGAATCAGAGTGAATAGACATGCGAATATGTGTATGTATAGGCATATATGTAATCGAAGACTATTTCGATGAAGTCGCCTTTATTGATTGACTAATCCATGAAACAAAATGATAGATTTATCAAATCTAAACAGATGTAACCACCACGAGACATGTTTCGGCCTGTTGGGCATCATCAGTCGTGGGTAGGTTTGAACCAGCGACGTTGGAGCTAGAGGACGTGCAAGCATACCCTCTAACCAGAAGGCCACCGGACCTTGTTACTTGTACCACCGGTTACTTGTCTAAAAATGATAGATATTTTTGATAATTAGTAAAAACTTGCAATTTTTGGAAATTACAAAATAAGATAGATTGATATGCCAATACTTTTTCATCCAAAAGATAGGTCAACTAAAAGCGCTTAAGCTCATCAGTTCAATTACGAAAATCCGTTAATCGACTTGTAGTCCGAAAGAAGAGAACCATAAACCGTATATAGGAAGAGTAATGAGCCATGGGAATTCTGATGGGAAATACTGAAAAATCCCGTGGGAATGGGAATTCCCATGGGATTCTCATCAAAAATCCCGTGGGAATGGGATGGGAATGGGAGTTCAAAATCAATTCCCACGGCAAGCCTGGGACAGAGCCTTGAAGAAAGACTTGTCCTGAGTTACATATAATCCTTCACAGGAGAGGATCAGCGGGGTAAAATCACTTCTGCGGTGAGTACATGGATTTTTATATTTCACCTCTTTTCGTTTTTCAGCATTAGTCAAAATTTGAGTTGGAGTGCGACCATCGTGCGATTCGGCGTCAAGGTTGACTACCTGCATATCGAACAATGCCTGAGTATGTGGTGCCCACACTCCTCTCACAATGATGGCTGCCCGTAATCCTTCCTCTTCACTGCCGAGTTCCGCAGTCTCTCGGATGATTGGTTCTTTGGTGACATTTCGTTCTCCATATGCCATTGCAGCTAAGTATCCGATCAGATCTCTCATCTCATTATGCCGCTGAATTATCAGTCATCCTTTTTTACAATTTAGCCCATGGTTTACAGAAAACATTTCACCGCATCCGTCACAAACGGCAGGGAGCTCATTTATAGGACGTCCATAACGAAACGCCAGAACATCACGGAATTCAGTTCTTGAAAGGTCGAAATTGTGAATGGTCAAGGGTAGCACGTTAAGCCAATCAATGTAGAATATCTATTTCTATGGTACATGGTGATATCATCATTTGTACGTAATGAATGCGTGCTATGACTCATGCACATGAAGAAGTCTGTAGAAGTTTCTGGCTACATACATAGATAGTGGTTTTTGATTCAGTAGCCGGCAGCAATGGTATGATTGCAGTCCGAATTTTTTTTGCAATTGAATGCCATGTTTAAGAAATCGGATCGCAATGATACTGTGGACCGCAAAATTTCTCTCCCATATAGGAGATTCTGGATTAGCGATATCACAGTAATTTCCAGCCTACAAGATTTCTACTTCTAACTACATAATTATGTGAGAGAGATATCTTGACCATGAAATACGATTTGACTTAGTATTATCACAATTTTGAATTTATCTTTGTAAATTGATCTTTGTATTGAAGCGGCCAGACCGGCGAGATAATTATTCTGTATAAAAAACTTTCGACTATTTTTCTTATTCCATTATAATCGCCCGTCGCATTGTCCTGTAGATACATTAATACTTTAAAAATTCTAAGTTGAAATATAATAAAAGATTCCTAGTGATAAAAATTCCCAGATGAAGAATTTGATTACTGACTGAGTGCTGATATTACGAAATGTTTTGTCTGCGACGTGCAAACTTAATTTAAAGTGATTCAATGAAGTGCGATTTACTTCTTCACTTGAGAGGGAATTCTGGTGATTTGCAACATTAATTGAGAATCTTCTCCAATACAGTTTACATTGATGTCCGTGATCTGACGCATACATGTAGGAGTCTGGAACAATGAGTTAGCCAAAGTTGTCACTAATTTTTCATTTCAGTGAGTGTCCCAAGATCGAGCGAGAATGTTGCTGTACCTGTACAACGTCAACCAACATTCATCGCATGCTGCTAGCTTATCAAACATTTATCCACGATCCACTACGAGTAGTAGGCCCTATGTTGCATTGAAATCCATTACTCACTGCATCTCTAAGCTGCAGGTGTTGTGCACTGTTATTCATGAAGTCTCAAATGAGTATCAGAAAGAGAACTAAACCTGAGTACTACTAACACGACTAAAAAATGAGTCCCAGAATCGAGCAATCTTTGACTTCGAAAATATTAGTACTAATTTTAGAACTCTTAGGGTTCGAAAGCACAGTACTCAATTCGAAATCATTTAGCGAGCTATATGCGTGTAGGACTAGCACCTCCACCATATAGATGCCATACAGCAGATCTAACCCGCTATATCACATGCGCACATCCGTTAAAGAACTGAAATTTGGCAATTAAACACAAATGCTTTTGGATGAATAAAATATGCACAATAATCAAAGCGCGCAGTCGGTGAAGTGGATAAACGTTGACATGACTGAAAGTACAGTCGGAGATAATTATAGACGTTGGCATGGCATTGAAGGTGAGAATGTTGTTGATCCAAATTGATGTCTTATTTTCAATGAGAGGATATCGATAATTGTGCCTACTTCGACATGTAAGAACACACCAAGTCGTCATTTCCCCAGCACTCGCTATACCTGAGACAGAAGCAACCCGAGTGATAATTTCTCTACAAGAGCTATGAACAACTATGTTGACCGTTTGATAGGTGTCACTTGTTTCACAGTCACTGCTCGTCAACAATGCACACTCTGTCTCAGCTTCTTCTTCTTCTTCAAGCACTTTCCTAGCGTCGAGGGTTGTTGGCGCTCCTGACAGATAAATGTCTGCAGACTCTTCTGTCTCAGCTAGGAATAGACAACAGTCTATTCTATTGAAGCGCACGGCGTCATTACCAGCTGCATGCTGACTTATTGAATTTATTGATATTCATGTATCATCACATTAGTACTCAACAAGCATTTTAGTACTTCTGTGAATTTAAGTTCGGCAATTCTACTATTCTTCTTTTTTGCGCTCAGATTCATACTTAAGTAGGACTATATGATTTACAGTGTATAAAGTATCTCATGTATCGAAATTATTCAAGATCTGGAATCATTTTACAATAGATAGGTTGAGGAACACGCAATGGTTCCAAAATTCATACAGGCTACAATACATGATTCTGGAAACTTTATTTGAGATGAAGTAGGGTTTGAACTACATGCATAAGTTGCTGGTAATAATTTTTTTTAGCTGTTTAAAGAACGGCTTGCAATATTTATATCACAAAACATACACAGATACTCTGAAATTATATCACATTTACATGCTCTTGATGTTTTCTTAATGTTTAATGATTGACCGAGCAATTTATTCTAGACTGAATGTCGTCAAAGGTCGACCCTGAGGCTAATTAAATTATCTGGCCGGCGGGTCGGCGGCTACTTTTCATTTCTCCTCATTTCATTTTCTGCTTCAGAGTTGTCATGAGTTTGGAATTATTTGATTATTTGCAAGAGTTTTGAGATCTACTCTCTTGAATCTTATATTAGTAATATCTCGTTCATATGATAGGATCTCAATTTTCATGCTGATCGTGTTATAGATGGTTAAAAGTTTGAGTATTGATGATGTTCCTCATGAGAAATGTATTTTATTCAGAAATGGAGCGGCCTGAGCATTCTGAGGATTGCTGATTGCTTGCGAATTCACACTCTGCACCGCGATTCTCATCCTTCGGTTCGGGCATCCAAATCTCAGCAATTCTGATTTGGAAAGAAGCCTCCCTTCTGAGGTGCAGAAATCACATGACAAGAATGTGCATCATCCGGTGTCGGTAAGTGCGGTCGCCAAGTGTCGTGGAAATCAAGGAAGAAGACGCAAGAATTCATGACTGTAATTCTCTCTAGACATTTGAAACGTTTCCTTTCATTTCATTTTATCGAAATTCCTACCTTCACTGTGCGGTAGAAGTTGTTAAAAAGATTGGAAATCAATAGCAAGGTTGAAGATTTCTCGAGGAATGAAATTCTGCTAAATAAAATTATTTCTAATGATGAGCGAAAATTGCATATGAACTGACTATCGTCGAATATAAGTGAAATCAAAACGATATTGAAGCGACAGGGAATAAAATCCGTTACAGAATACCAGACTGCGCTATCATACGGAATAGCAAATAAAAATTTTGAGCATTTAAGGCAATAAGTGACTCTGACAATCAAATTTACTCGATTATAGAATTGAAGAGGCCTTAGTTGTGCATTTTCCCGTGTGCTTTAGTTGGGAAACCAAGTACAAAAGATGGCATTTATTGTTACTCGCTTAAAAACGAGTAAAACAATACTAACATCTTTTGCACTTGGTTTCTGAACAAAAACTTATATAGAGGAATATAGATCTATATAGAGGACTGAATATCAAACGAATGTTTCTTATATGATGATGAAATTCATCCCAGCCCTATTTATTGTAGAATATAATTCTTGCTAATTTGAATAAACAATTGAAGTAGTGAGAACTGATTCTCCAATCCACAGATTTGTAAATCCAATGTTGCTCAAACTATTGGATTGACCAGTTCTTAAAATAACTCAATGCAGTTTTCTCATGGGAACGATAAATTGATCAGCTTTGACCCAGTAGATGGTAAAACTTGAGATCTTGAGGTTCCTGTTACCACACTCCTAGCACCCATTCTTACTGCTATAGCAGCAAGTTTTAGTTAGTGCTAGGAGTAAGTTTTAGCATGTATACATGCTACTAGCAGTGATTGTGTTGATATGGATCTAATACCTAGTGCACATAGGCGTAGCTCATTGTCTCGACTGTGCTTCGCGTCGCCTGTTGAAATGCCTAGTAAACGGAAGAGTTACACCGTTGCAGTCTTCGATAAAGCAATGTGGAATAACAAACACTCGAGATGGCTCAGAGGAAACCATGATAGAATATTTAAAAAATAACCCAAAAGCCAAAAATATCTTCGAAACGACGTCAGTTACAGGTAACTCTGTTCTGACATCAACTGAGTCAGAGGAAGAAGATGATACGTGTGCTTCGGATGAGGACTCTGACAATAGTTGGTGCGATACTCATGAAAGTAATTAAACGATTCCTCATGCACTGACTTGGCGAAGCTTGCTTTTCTTACTATAGGTTTCCTTGAGAATTTCTGAAAAAAGAAAAAATTTTGAGTAAAAGGCTATTCAGACTATCGAAAATAATGCCAACCACATCTAACGGGATTACTAACCTACTAGTTTGCGTTATACTAGCCATTATTGTGTTCCTCTCTGCCGAAGTCAAAAGCGCAGATTGTCATTTTTTCCTGTCACCACTGTACTGATGAACAATGATATCAACATATCCTGACATGTGCGCATCAGCTCACTTTGATGCCATTTTCTTTTAGTTATTTGCGCATACTCTACTAATTTACATTCTTGTACCACTAGTGCACTATGATTTCCATTCATTTTGAGAAATATGCACCATATTATTTCGACATTTTCGATTGTCGGTTTTTGATGTCTTGAATGATCAACACTTATGATGGCAAAGCGGTTGACAGTTCTGAGAAATCACGGTGGAGTACCAAAAGTTGAAAGCATGAAATGCAACTCAGAAACCGACACACAGTATTCATAAAGTAAGGAAGATTGTCTTTCATGAGTGACCGCTCCAATATATCTCTACGAGTGTGTTGATATTCGCCGTCTGAATCAGTTTAAATCATCTTTTAATTGGTAACATCGACGAGAGATGTCTTTATGATGCCAAAACTTGTCAAATGATTAGGAAAAGAAACAAAAGATGCTACTTGACTGTGTCATTGCTAAAATCTCTACACAGTAGTCGGTCGTCTTTCATCTCTGTGCCGTGATATCTTCCTTAGGCGCTTTGATGAAAGTGAATGAATCTGTCTCTCCTTCATGCGCCGAAAGTGAGCTTAACCCATTTGTGCCCGTTGATCGTTATAACGATCATCAACATTAAGATTTTGAAGTTAGTTTTTTAATGTCAACAAGGTTTCAAACTCACATTAATCGATTATTTTCTGTTTTTTTATGACAGAAAGAGTGTTTAAGTACATCAGTTCGTTTTTTATATTCATTTGCAATTTTTTGGCGCGGATTTGAATTTTGCTGTTATTTCCATCATGGCTGACAGGCGGAGAAATGCTAAATCAATTGCAAAAAGAAGGTGAGAAAGAATTCCTTTGTATCTATTCGGACTTGAAATAGTAAATTGTATCATAAAGCGTGTCTCAGAATATATTTAGATGCAATTCATAGTGGATGGATATATTTTCAGATGAGGTAAAAATTGGTGATCGTTATAACGATCTATGGGAATTGGTTTTAACATTTCATGCAGAAAATTAGTTGATTATCCATATTGTCACGACTATAATTTTCATTAAATACAATCATTTTCGGCTCGATTTTCAAAAATAAACAATGCTTTATCATTTATTTCAATGGTGACTCTCTACGTTCACAAGATTATCTATAGCTTGCTTCTAAAATATGTCACAAAATGTGTAGCCTTTCTGAAAAATTCCGATTTTTGCTTTGAGGATTACAAGGGTTTCAACTAGCTAAAACTAGTTATCATTTGAGTTTGATTATAAACGATATAGATAGATCGCATTTATCATCTGTTAAAAGCATATCTGGGCATTGGCAACATAAAATAGGCGCACATGGTAGGGGTTCGCACCCACCACCACGGAATGGGGAAGTTCAGCACTCAACCGATGCACTACCGCGCATGTTAACCATCAGTTCTATCTACTTGCCGTTTTGATTTACTGGTTCAGTTACATGCTACTTGTTTATTGCTGAAGATACTCGTAATACAATAATGCAATAAAAAGACACTTTAGATTTCAATTTAGTTTGGTTGTTCTCATCAACTTTTGAAGGAGTCTATATTGACTTTCTTTGTTTCATGCGGTTCATCAAAAATAAATATTCTCTTTTTTTACAGACTGAATGAGATGCTCGATGGCATTGAGGATGAAGAGAACGAGTTGCCCGATCAGATCGATTTAGTCATTCATCCACCAGGTGAAGGAGAATACTCTGACGAAGAAGATGGAGATCAACCACAGTTTCAAAACTTACCGCGGAACCTCCTAAATGCAATCGTGGAAGCTCCTGATGACGAAGAAGATGAAGAAGAAAATCATAGGACTCCGAAGCGGAAGAAAAAGATGGCTCGTTTGGCTGACCCTTTTGAAAATTTGATTGAAGTTCCTGAAGCTGAAAAGCAGAAAGCTGTAGGGTTCGACGGGTGCACTGAGCCTGTAGACTTCTTTCTTCAATTCTTCAGTGATGAGGTTCTAAATTTTATTGTGAATCAAACGAATTATTATGCACTCATCAATCTTAGCACTGAAGAACTCCTTGTTGTAATCGGTGTTCTTCTTGCTTCCGGTATCGTTCGTCAAACACGACGAAGAGATTTTTGGCGAAATCAAGTCATAACAAATTCGATTAGTCGTAACCGATTTGAAGAAATTTTTCCAAAACTGCATTTTGTCCCGTTGACAGCTCGTACTCAAAATGATAAATTCAAAAAATTGCGTGCTCTGATAAAGCTTCTCAATGACGAATTTCTACAGCATGCTCCGGATACAAATTTCTTTTCTGTGGATGAATCCATGGTGCCGTATTTCGGCCGCCATGGCTGTAAGCAGTTTATAAGAGGAAAGCCCTTCAGATTCGGCTTCAAGATGTGGGTGTTGGCCACTGCGAAAGGCTACTGCGTGCAACTGCAACCTTACCCAGGCATAGCCGAAAGAAAAGAGGATGATTATGATTTTGGGAGCTCTGGAAACGTTGTGTTTTACTTTGCGAAAAATTCTTCGTGGTCATTTTACCGAAAAACCGCTATCGATCACACTGGACAATTAATTATTTCACATCCCTTTCACTTTTGAAATCGATGAAAGATGATTTGAATGTCTCAGGAAGGGGTACAATAAGGAGAAATAAGGTTCTATGCTATCCCTTTGATAACACAAGCATGCAAAATCGCGGTGAAATGATGTCGAAGTACAGTCCAGATTTCAAACCGAACTTGGTAGTTTGGCGTGATAACAAAGACGTACTGGTGGCTTCGACTATTTGTGGAGCAACTCCAATTTCATCAACAACAAGATTTTGCCGAAAGGTCAGTGTCTAGGAGCATTGCCTTATGATGTTTCTGTACACATATTTATGAAATATTATTTTCTTCCAGGAACGAAAGAGAATCACTCTTCCTCGTCCGGCGGCTGTTGCGCACTACAACTCAACGATGGGTGGCGTTGATTTGCTTGATGCAAATATTTCAAATTGCCGAACTAATATATGAGGAAAGAAATGGTACTATCCCATTTTCATCTATCTCGTGGATGTTGCATGTGTCAATGCCTGGATTAACTATTGTCTGTGTTGTGATCAAAACGCATCTTACAATGATTTCCGCAGTCGAGTTTCGACATCACTCTTGGCAAAAAGTGAGAGAAAGCGAAATTTTCGACAAGCAACAAGTGACATCTGGTTTGACAACATCGGTCACTTGATTGCATTCACAGAAAACGAACTTCGCTGCAAGTTCTGCAACAAGAACACAAAGTTTCGCTGTGTCAAATGTTGTGTGAATTTACATGCCAAACAATGCTTCTTTCAGTATCACACTCGTGTATGATAGTAAATGTTGAAATGTACAAGCACATACTCGTGCAGTAAGACATATTGTATCATGTTTTATGTATCATGAATGTAGAACTTAGCATATTTTATTGTCGCCTATATTGATGTTTTGATGTCATAAGCTCTCAATTTCAAGTGGAGGACAAGTTCTAGTAACTATCTTTAATTCAATTATTTTGCAAATTTGTTAACACCAATTCCCATTGATCGTTAAAACGATCATCCTATATCTATGTAAGTACTGAATATTTTACGGAATTATTTTGGAAAAGTACTTAGAAGAGCCTAGTCATATAAAATTCAGAAGAAGAAATTGATACGCTTAATATAAATTATAGCGGGCATAAATGGGTTAAGTCAATAAAACGGTTCGGGCATATTTGTTATTGATACGGTCATCGCCATAGAAATTCAACATCATGAATTATAATATCAAAGGATTAGAACTGAGATACACATTGAAAGCAATATTTTCACGTGCACACGCATTGTCATGACATTCCTTTAAATACCTAAAGAATGACAACTTTCATTGATTGACAGTGGCTGGATACTGGAGTTGCGAAATTCGGCTTCTCTAGGTCTCTTTCCGATAGGAAATTGTATGCTAGATCTAAGATTCCTGCAAGGAAAATGAAGCTTATTTCATGTCTTCCGAGTAGGAAACTAAATACTGTAACATGCATGTATGTGTACGAGTGCACTAACCAGTTTCCCTTGGTCTCTGCTGTGCCTATCGGGTCCTAAAAAATCACGTGGTAAACTCATCTCATCGAATAAGCCTCAGCATGGCAATGAGAGGTGGAACAGCCATGATTGCGATGTACACCGAACACAGAACAATGACGTTGAAATAGCAGACTTGATAGTTCGTGACTAAATCGGTAGGTAATCTATTAGGAGAACATCAAGGATATCACAAGGCATATAGCAATTACGATCGAAGGAGAAAAAGTTTTCTTGGAAGTAAGTTTGCTGTGCTACAAAGTCACTACAAGGAAAATGGATGTCAGGAAGGGAGAAACACCTTACGAAGGGAAGAGTCTTGCTGATATCACTGTGTCAATGTACTTCCAGTGGCGCCAACTGGTGGTCATGTGGATAGAGAGAATGCCTACAAGAGTTAGACGTTCCTGCTGAGAGGCTAACGATGTTGTTCGGTGAGCTTTGGTTAGAGTCAGTCTCTACAAGACGATGATAAAGACGATCAAGGCCTCACATGAAGAGATGGTGAAACATCATCTGATTCCGGAAGAGGACAAGAATTCAGCATCGATGTTCGACTGCATTTGCTCATTGCACAACAAAATACGGGATGACCAAGCTGTTCTACTTTTTCCGATTGGACATTTAAATCATGTATTAATTCCTCGATTACCATTACTTGCCGCATATTTACTTATAAGTGGCATGAATGGAACACTTCTATGTTGAATTCCTAGATAATGTGTGAACGGCAGGATTGCTGAATGCTACCACGTGGATGATTTATGAGCAACTTACTTGATGTGATAATATAATAGAGTTGCTTGAATTCTTTGATGACTCAAAGGATGTTTTTCATAAAAAGTCAAGTATAAGGCGTTCTAACAATCCAAATTCAGAACCATTTGATTTGATACTGTGCATTTTCTGCACAGAAGACGCAGAAAACAAAAGTCACGAAAAATCAGACTGAAAGAATGAATACTTAAGAACAAGAGAAAAAATTCGATTGAAGAGATGGAAAAACTCTCAAAGAAAAAGGTGCAAATTGCATTGTCAGTTCCTATTCTCCTAATTGATCTCAACTGAATCGTCTTTGAAGGACATCATTCTTTTTGCTATGCAGCGTCAACCAGTCGATAAACATTTTCGTCATTTTCATTTTACCAGCAACAAAATCAATGAGAAGTCTCGTGCTCGCTGATAGATGCTATCAGTTTGTTCTCTTACATATATTCTTTGTCTATCAACTATGCTGCATGCGAATGCATTTTCAGTCGAGAAGAGAATGATTTTATACTTCTCCTGTAAAGGCAATCATTTACATGCAGGAGAAGTGAAGCGTTATCAAAAACATTTTCACAATAGCTGATCAAAGAGGTACAAATGCGGCTCATCTTTGCCGACAAAAGCGATAATTGACTTTTGCTACCTGTAGCTAGAACATGATACAAAACGCTTTTTACTGAAAATGTTGCGAATTCCATTGTTAATAATCACAGAAGTGTATCTAATAAGCTCTCTGTTCAGCTGAGGTGGGTATCAATACATTTATATCTGACGTCGTGACGAATAACTGTGAAAAAGTGACTCGAAGTATAACCCAGTGTCGGCAGCGGTGCACCAACGGGTGTCCGAGGTCACAAGTAACCCCTCCCCGTCGGAGAAATGAAGGAGAGCCACGTACGGATTGTGAAAAACAATACCTATCATGAATTCATGTCTTCCAACCACAATTTTTCCTGGTGAGATATTGCTTGATTTCTCCGACGACATCACTATAATTCTCAGCGAATATGTTGTTTTTCGCCCAGGGGAACTATGCGATGAAGTTTACGTCCAAAGCTGGACCTCTCATGTCCACAAGTTATGCATTTTGATAAAAAAAGGTTGATCAGGGGTAAGTTGAGACATTTTCTATTTTCAAATACAAAACTGAAGATTTTATTTATCTATTTATCCAAATTGGAAATTTAAAATGACTTTTTAACCGATACAGTAGTCCCTGTCATTAACGAACCTGCTTTTAGCGACTTCCTGTCATACGACCAACAAATTTGGCACTGATGCAAAATTACTATATCTACTATATAATTCAACCTTTGCATAACGACTTCCTGTCTAACGCGACTTGCGACCTCAGTAATTTGGCAAATTGTGCTCTGATCACTGTTTATTACCAGCGCAGATTTCGAGGGAACGATAAATACGTATAGATGTTTCGCTAACTTTATGCATAACAGACAAACATCAATGGTCATAGTGCGTAACAGCTGTCACCTATGCATCTTAACCCCTCATTTTTAGCTCTGACAGATACATGAGTCTCAACACTCTCAACTGAATCATCTTCCCGTGTAGCTTGTTAGAGGCGAAAAGGCTACATAAAATATTGTAGAATTGAAAGGCCTTGGTCACCTGGACCCAACTTAAAATAGCATCTTGCTTTCAAACTTTTTCAAAAAGAAGTACACTGTAAATCGCTGGATACGAAAATTACATACAAACACATACCAAGTTTACATACAATTTGAAACCAACATTTGATACGAGATTCTGGTATATATAAAGAAATCTGGTATGTTTTTCATACGAATGGCCATTTACTTTCGTATGTGATTGGTATGTAAACGATACGAACTATGCTAACGGTGATTGGCTGTTTTACGTTGAAATACGAATTCTTGGTATGTTTTATATACGAGACCCGATGCAAATTGGTATGTGTTTCGTATGTCTTTCGTATCAATAGCTTTATGTCATATGGCAAAACATATGTTATACTACATACTACTTACAAATAACTTTTTTCCAGTAATACCAGCCGTGAATATTTCTTTGTGAAAGTGTGGTATTTAACTAGATTAGATTTGTTGTGGAATTAAAGCCGCATGTCATCTTTGCAACTGGTCTTATAGCATTCACAAGACTCATGATTAGCTCATTTCCATGAACTAAATTGATAAACATCATTTCAATAAAACGATAACTTTTCAGCAACCATGTTGACTTATATATCTCAAACATAACTATTTTTGCGTTCATGAATTATAATGTGTCTTTATTTTGGATTGATAATATGCTTAGTTCCAAAATTACATAATGCATAATTGTTGATGGTCAAATACTTATTGATTATTTATGAAATGCCTCGAACCTACATGTATTAAAATCGAATTCAGTATTGTTAGTTTGACTATAAAATGTCATTATCTCACTACTTACAAAGCAGTAGTAGCATTAGTGTGATCTTTATTGACAAAAAGCTTTAAATCAACATACTTTGGAGATGATTGATGCTTTCTTTTAACATTGTGCTGGTATGGCTTTAGTATGTAAAGCATACCACACTTGAAATAACATGCGAAAAGCATACAAATATATACCAAGATCATACAGAAATATACCAAAAAAATATTTTGGTATGCATCCTTCGTATGTGTTTCGTATTGAGCGATTTACAGTGTAGAACTAAAGATTGATGTGATTTATGAGTACATGTAGAAAAAAGTGAGTTGATTTTTGGAAAGACATAAGTTTTTTACACTACAATCATGCACAAATTATCATAATTTTGAATTGACACTATTGGATGCTTCGATGTGTATACATATTGTACATATTATGTAGGCTCAAGTATAGTGGTACTATATGACACATATATTATCGGAGAAAGTTAACTTGTATACTAAAAACACTATCGAGTATGCATACATGTACATACTGTAATAGGCCTACATCTGAATTTATTCGACATAATAGTGCTGGTAGCATAATCTTATAATTTTACATAATTTCTACATACAGTGTCTAATGCAGTGTATCATCAAATTTTCTCATTGATTGATGTGTGCTTTATACTTATATTTGTGTATCAAATTGTTACTACATTTCTATACAGTTTTCTAAATTTCCATTAAAAGTGCGTAATAGGCACTTTGAGCAGACGGTTTTATAGCCTCTGAAACTGTATGAGCTAGTATCATTCGTGCAATCATGCTGTGTTGGACTTCGGAGTGCGCGTAGGCTTATGGTTGGATATTTCTATAATAACACGTTAGCTTCACATGGAAAGCTGATATTTTAAGCAGAAAAATGGGGCTTACCTCTTGTAACCGTCATGATTTTGTTTTTCATTACTTCATCAAGTAGTGACACGCTCATGTACACAGATTTGCCTCGGCAACATGTTGTCTGCCTTGATATGTTGTGTCTGTCGCTGGTTTTGAGATGGATTTGATGGCCAGAAATTAGACATTCATGTGATGATGTTGACGATCTCATGGTGTATTATACCTAATTGAGATTCTTATGTCAATTGAATCGACTAAGGCAAACCATTTTTGAAGCATGATTGAATACAAAAACAAAGCAGCGATGTCATCAAGGATCATAGATATTTATCAAAATCCCTTGACCGTGACTTCTTGCTTAAACACAGTTTTTGTATTTAAGTCCAAATCCATCAACGTTCTGATGCGCTCTCATTTAAATTCATGCAATTAGTTTTCGTCTTCATAGAAATATTTTGCAGAGAAGTTGATTGACCCTCAAAGTGAATTCAAAGGTTCGATGTCAAATAGGTCGTATTTGTACATGCAAAAGTCCATAGATCGCCACAAAATATCAGAAAAAAGCATCAAGGCAACTGTGCAGTGCTAAATCCCATTAGCTGCAGACTTCACATGCACAAGTCGCCGAAGTAGATGACTACATCAAAACAAAATTCCACAATATTCTAAGAAGACTTTTCTTCATCAGTAATATTGCTCTTCAGGTCTCAAATTATGGCAATCATTCATCTACTGCATCATTAAAACTGAGACATTATTAGATTCAGAATAATACGTGACAGATGTTAAGAAAATTTAGTGTCTCGCATGCTGAGTATAGAGAAAAACTTTGCTTTTCAGAATATACAATTCTTAGGGATATTAGTCATCATTATATATGTCAATCAACACGGCGAGCTCGTCTTTCAGAAGTCATGATCGCTATGTTGTTTTCGTTTTGGGAAATGTATGGAATGCATTGATCAAATACGATGCAAATATGATGTTATATTGTCCTACTTTATTCTGATATGATAAGCCCCATCGATATCTGCTTACCACAGCTAGTCAACGTAGACCAAACATCAAGAGGGTACCTGCCGTCACATTTACGGTACACATAATAGGTGCGCATGACACGCCGTGATCACGATTGAGTCTGTTCGTGTTGTGTCGAGGTTTCAGGATGGTGTTCGTTCTGTGACGCTGCCTCATAATAATAATAATAATTGTGTATTTATTTCATCAAACCTCAATAGTAAAAATCGTGAGGCTGCATACAAAATAAGTCAAATATGGAGTAAGTCGAGAATAGCAATAACAAAAAGATGAATACATAATCGAAAATAATGACAAAAATAATAATGACAGACGTGGGAATTGCTGTTACATTAAATTAAATGGAGAATCCACTGTTATACAATTTGGCCATGGACACAATAAAGCTTTTTGATCTTATGGAACGTTTACAAAGGGGGATGCAAAATTTGCCAAATAATAATGATTTACCAAAATACAAAATGATTGTGTTCGTGCTGTGACGCTGCCTCATTGTGTTCGTGCTGTGCCGCAGTCTCATGATTGTGTTCCAGCTGTGTCGCAGTCTCATGATGGTGTGCGTACTGTGTCGCAGTCTGATGATACTGCTCGTGCTCAGTCGCGGTCTCACAATCGCGTTATTGTCCTGTCGAGGTCTCATGATGGTGTTCGTGGTGTGTCGCGGTCTCACGTATGAGACTATGAAAGGAACAAAAAAATCAAAACAGTAAAATCAGGAGAAAGATTCATATTGATTACATGAAGTCATATACTCGTATAATGAATTTCAGAATAATTTAGGGATATTCATCAACAAATTATTGATAGCAGATAGCAGTTCACAACTGTCAGAAAATTAATTTTATTACAGTCCGTTTCATAAAAAGTAGATCATCCTAAAATTTGACTAAATAAAACATAAGTATGATACAGAAAGCATTTTTCATGTTATTTCATGTCCCTAATATATTTAAATGTCCTTATGTAATCTGATAAGCTATGATACAGTAACGGTTCTTAAGAAGCTATTATTTTGTGGCCCTACCCTTATTGTCAATGACATTACCAATTCGTCTAGGCATTGATTCGATGATATCGTTGATTTTTGACTGATCTAACTTTCTCCACTCGCTTTTTAACAGTGACGTAAGTTGTGATACGCCATCTGTAGGTAGCAGTGAACGACGAACGTTGCGTTTTAGAATACTCCATACATTTTCTATAAGATTCAGATCAGGAGAACGAGCTGGCCAAGACAATGTCCTAAGCCCTAATTGAGACTTGCATAAGTTGACTCTACTACTCCTGTGACACTTAGCATTTATCATCCATAAATAACCAAGTTTATCTGTCATTTGGTCAATGTTCATTCGTAAAACATTCACATAGCGTTCAGAATTCATGGTTCCTTGCTGTATGTGAAGTTCAGAGCAGCCATTGGTCCAAATGCCAGCCCAAATCAGTAGAGTCGCATCACCTTGTACCCGGGGACGATGTAGATGTCTCGGAATTTCCTGATCAGATTTTATCCATAATCTCAATCGACCATCACTATCATTCAGACGGACTGATGCCTCATCAGACCAGACAACCCGATCCCATTGATTTCGCCAGTGACAATGACTCATTGCCCATCTGAGACGTCTTTTTGTATGCTGATCTGATAATTCGATCTGAGAGGGCCTCTTACAGCTCTTGAAATTCGACTCAATAAGTTTTCTACGAATAGTGGACTTAGAAATAGACGAGTATAGTGCAGCCATCTCAGTTAACGAGAGACTTGGATCAACTTTAACAAATCTCAAAATTAGGCGATCTCTACGTTTGTATGTTTTGCGTGGACGGCCAGAGCCCTCTTTACGACAGAGTCGAAAATCATCATCATGCCATCGATGCACATTTGTGTAAGGGACATTTAGTCGCCTGCTTGTAGCTCGCAAAGAAAACGCTAGTTCTAGCAAGGCTGACACGTTGCCATTTATGAATGCGATCTCGTTATTGTTCATTTGTGCTTTGTATTGTTTTCAACCGACAAGAGATAGATTTCTAGCTGAAAGCAATCAGGAGTGCTGCCAACACCACCGCAACGAAGTCAGGAAGCTATGGAACATGAAGTCCAGTTAATCACATGTAGCAATTACATTATTGTTGATGAATAATGGTGCCATACTGGCTCTGATTGACCGATTTTCTTTATTTTTGTTTTGCTTGATAGCTTTTGGCTTGTAGAACAACATATTACAGATTGTTTCATAAAAAATGGATCACCCTTAAACATCGCCTTAACTTCAACTTTGTCTAACTCCGCCAAACTTGAACGAATTTCTCTGAAATTTGGAAGATATGTCAGTTGTGCTTACTAATATCATTGTTGGAAATTTCAAGCATGAATATTGAGTTGTTTTCCTGTTATAGATAAAAAGATAGTAGATAATTTGATCTTCATTTAGCAATGTTACACAAAATCATACCTCACTCTTATAAAATTACATTTGTTTCCTTTGTTATGTAATATGTTGTTCTACAAGCCAAAAGCTATCAAGCAAAACAAAAACAAAGAAAATCGGTCAATCCGAGCCAGTATAGCACCATTATTCATCAACAATAATGTACCTGCTACATGTGATTAACTGGACTTCATGTTCCATACCTTCCTGACTTCGTTGCGGTGGTGTTGTCAGCACTCCTGATTGCTTTCAGCTAGAAATCTATCTCTTACCGGTTGAAAACAATACAAAGCACAAATGAACAATAACGAGATCGCATTCGCAAAAGGCAAAGTGTCAGCCTTGCTAGAACTAGTTTTTTCTTTGCGAGCTACAAGCAAGCGACTAAATGTCCCTTACACAAATGTGCATCGATGGCATAATGATGATTTTCGACTCTGTCGTAAAGAGGGCTCTGGCCGTCCACGCAAAACATCCAAACGTAGAGACCGCCTAATTTTGAGATTTGTTAAAGTTGATCCAAGTCTCTCGTTAATTGAGATGGCTGCACTAGACTCGTCTATTTCTAAGTCCACTATTCGTAGAAAACTTATTGAGTCGAATTTCAAGAGCTGTAAGAGGCCCTCTCAGATCGAATTATCAAATCAGCATACAAAAAGACGTCTCAGATGGGCAATGAGTCATTGTCACTGGCGAAATCAATGGGATCGGGTTGTCTGGTCTGATGAGGCATCAGTCCGTCTGAATGATAGTGATGGTCGATTGAGATTATGGATTAAATCTGATCAGGAAATTCCGAGACATTTACATCGTCCCCGGGTACAAGGTGGTGCGACTCTACTGATTTGGGCTGGCATTTGGACCAATGGCCGCTCTGAACTTCACATACAGCAAGGAACCATGAATTCTGAACGCTATGTGAATGTTTTACGAATGAACATTGGCCAAATGACAGATCAATTTGGTGATCCATCGACTTGGTTATTTATGGATGATAATGTTACGTGTCACAGGAGTAGCAGAGTCAACTTATGCAAGTCTCAATTAGGGCTTAGGACATTATCTTGGCCAGCTCGTTCACCTAATCTGAATCCCATAGAAAATGTATATGGAGTATTCTAAAACGTAACGTTCGTCGTTCACTGCTACCTACAGATGGCGTATCACAACTTACGTCACTGTTAAAAAGAGAGTGGAGAAAGTTAGATCAGTCAAAAATCAACGATATCATCGAATCAATGCCTAGACGAATTGGTAATGTCATTGACAATAAGGGTAGGGCCACAAAATATTAGCTTCTTAAGAACCGTTACTGTATCATAGCTTATCAGATTATATAAAGACATTTAAATATATTAGGGACATGAAATAACATGAAAAATGCTTTCTGTATCATACTTATGTTTTATTCAGTCAAATTTTAGGATGATCCACTTTTTATGAAACGGACTGTACATAACAAAGGAAACAAATGTAATTTTATAAGAGTGAGGTATGATTTTGTGTAACATTGCTAAATGAAGATCAAATTACCTAATACTTTTTTATCTATAACAGGAAAACAACTCAATATTTATGCTTGAAATTTCCAACAGTGATATTAGTAAGCACAATTGACATATCTTCCAAATTTCAGAGAAATTCGTTCAAGTTTGGCGGAGTTAGACAAAGTTGAAGTTAGGGCGATGTTTAAGGGTGATCCATTTTTTATGAAACAATCTGTAGTTATCTAATGGATATGACAAGTCAATCTTGTTGCAGACCACTGCGTAATGCGGAGCTGTGATTGGTCGAAAAGTGGTGCAAAGCATAGTGAAACATACTATGGGAAAACTGAGCTGGAGATTCTTCCGTCATAGAGTTTCATTTCGATTTTATGCTAATATAGCGTCTATATTTTACGAATCATTGTTATAATCATTATGATACCAAAGAATAAATGTGATATTAAGTTTTTTAGTCTGAAAAATCTTAACTGAAGAGCATCGATGCTTCTAAAATCAACAATGAATTTGTCTGAATTCGCTGTCCTCGATAATAGAAATCTGCAACATGCGATCTTCATGATTATGATAGGCAGTTTAATCGTAGACTATCATGTAGACTAGTCAGACTAGTCCCAGCAAATAAGAACATTGCCAAGAGCTGACTGCTACAGAAAGTTCGAAGCTGCGGGAAATCGAAAAAATGGAAGCCTCCTGTTTGGCAAATTTGACGAGGCCAAACGCCATACTAAAGAAACACGAGTGAATGCATTGAATAGCATGCATACAGAATTGGCGGGACTTGACAGTGGGAATAAATGACCAATATTTACCAGATACAACGTCTATGAATAGCCATAAGATGACATTGGTAAGAATACCTAGAAAAAATCGCAAGGAATAAGGCCTTGCAACCTCGATGACAGTCACTTTACTCGCCCATTCTAACAATCCAAAGTACCGTTACTAAATTTCTTATTCAAAGAACTCTGACTGTAGAGTGATGGCGCACTGCACTGTCTTGCATTCAAACAACATCATCCAAAATGCACGATTACTACAATGGGAACAATAGTGTTATTGATCATTTCAAAATAATTGGCCTTATTTAGAGGATTATAGGAGAAAACGAGCTTGTAAAAGAACAAAAATTGAGATTCCACCGTAAAACGTAACACCGTGATCATTCAGCAGCTTTTGCTGTGGTGAATTGCGTCTTCTAATAAATTCAGCTATGCTCATCCACGTTACGTTTCAAAATAAATTTGACCACATCTGTCAAAAGAATGAGTCCCTGGCCGTTTTTGTCTACCTGCTGTGTTTGCTTCTCGAACTAATCAGCGAACCAAGGATCGCAATTTTCCGTTATTTACGAAATTATTCTATATATAAATATTTCAAATTTGTGCATTCAAATTTCAAACCCAGTTTTTTCCCGATTTTCCGTTTTTTTCTTGGGTGAATTGCGATCCCTGCAGCGAACTATTTTTCGTACTTATCTAAGTCTTGGTCTTCCTGGCCTATGTCAATCCAGCACTGATCCAGACTCATGAAATTTCTTTGCTCAAAGGTCACTGTATTATCAAAGAGCTGTTGTGTGCATGTACTTGCAGAGTGCTACACACTCACACAGCAAGTGCCAATGAGAAAATATCGATTACGTAGATGAATATTTTTCTAATTTAGCAATTGTGTGTAGAAAAAGATGTTACAAACATGCAAAAAGTTCTAAATATAGGAGCTTGCGATTCGTAAACGTTGCCTGTTTTCTACCACCGACGAGCGAATCTATTGCACCATCTTTCAATCGAATATTTATTTACCTAACATGAAATACAGAAGATTCATTTACAAAAAGTTTTTGTAAAAGGTCTTTTGCATATGTGTTCTATTAACATGTATATCCCCTGCATGTGTTCCATCAATACATTGAAGTATGCTGTTCACATTTCATAATAGAATAAAGTTTTCTCATAAATTATGCATTAAAATAGAAACAATAAATGTTGAGTATCATACGTTAAGCGAGGCTGTCCGCATCTGTTTTGCAGTGAAATTCTCGAAGGGCCCAAAAATTCTCACATAAACTAGTATATATTCCAAACTCCACTTTCTGAAAACTATGTAAGCAAGATAAATTCTTGACTTTGTATTTCACATTATTGTAAATATCATTGATACATCAATCACTTTTTAATTGAATGTCTTCTACTTCCACTGATACTGATAATGCAAGCATGATGGGTAAAAATTCTTCCGTCATAAATGCGTGATTTTGACAAGTAAAAGCTTATTACTGATCAAGTCGAAGAATTCAATCACTTGTCATACCACTAGTTACTGGTCAAAATTTACTGATCAAAATAAACTTGTCAACTTGTCAACTGATCATGTCGAAGGATTGAAATCACTTGTTACTTGTCACTAGTCATAGCGCATGATCAGTGACCGAAGAATTGCCCCCAGATCACACAGTAAAGAGACACAGACGATGTCAAGTTCTACAGAGAAGTTTGTGATCGTTTTTTCGTGCGCCTGCTAACTTTTTTAATAATGATTGGAGAGCCCAACATTATCGAGGAAACTTTTGCGCGATGATCTGAATTCTTCGAATCTGAAGGAATCGTGGCGATCGGAGTATTTTGAAGGAAATCACAGTAATCCGTAAGCGGCGCACGACTATTTTTCCTATCTCTGCAAGGTATTAAAAATTTCTTTTTGTCCACTTAGTAAGTTCCTGCATGTGCCATCGCTTTGAATGAGTTCGCACTTCTAGCAAAGTGACACGATTAAGCAATCTAATTATGTGATTCCAAGTGTTGCTGACGAGACCTTGTAGGACGAAACAAGGTATTTACGGCTGCTGAGGAGCTTTGTCTTTATTTTCTTCAAGTCTTTCTGAAGAAACGCATCTTCTAGATCTGATTTAAAATCATTCAGGAAATGACCTTCGAATTCTCATTTCATCGCGACGTTTCTTCGAGTGATTATTAAATGTTTTCACAAATTGTCATCAAATGAAGCCTCACAGTCTTGTCAGACAGATCTCATCATGTTGATTTTGTAAATTTCTTCAGCCTTGTACTATACAGTAGCTTCAAGCAGCTGTCACACGGCAAGAGAAACGATTAAATTTCAGTTTCTGACAAATTGAAGGAAATGTAGGGACGTTGTTACAATGTACGAACGAACAGGTGTCTCTAGTTCTTACTGTATCCGAATTCCCCTGACACCAACCCACATTCCAGTTTCAATCAATTGTTTTATATCTCTTGTTTCCTGTCAAATCGTCTACAAGTGCTTCCTCAAGCCTCCTCTACTAACAGTTCATCAATTCAACCCAACTGTCTCTGAGATGAACGAGTCGAGAACAAAAGACGACTGGGGCATGTGAGCCCAGCCTTTGTTGGTATGATAGCTTCTCATGCGCAACGAAATGAGGCGACAGCTACATCTCTGAAAACAAAAAGTTCGAGTATGATTGACCTGTTACTCACATTGTCGTGATGAACTTGACTGAGTTCGCTGCCCTTTTTTATGTTGTCCTTTTTAATAAAGAAGAAGAAAGACACAGAAAAAGAAATGAGAAAATAAGGCATGAAGAAGGAGAACAGGAGGAAATGAAAATGAAATGAATAAGAAGAAAGGAGAGAAGAAATGAAGAAGTTGAAGATGGAGGCAAAAGAGGAAAAGACAGAGGAAAATAATAATAATGATAATAAGCGCTTATTTCATACATTCTTTAATAGTGAATCGCCTTTCAACAATGTCAAATATGTAGACAGATTTAATAAAAAATTTCAACAAAAATGCAAGTATGTAATAATTGAATAATTTGTGGGAATAATCAAATCTTCAGTTAAAAAAGTTTAAGCTGTGCCAGTTTTCTGGTAGTGAATTCTGCATTCTAGAAATTTTATAATAAATGTATTTCACAATCTTGCCCACCCATTAGAATGTCAACGTCCCTTAGTTAACCATCCATGTTAATTAATCCTCTCTGCATTGAGACAGATTGGTATAGGTTCATGCGATTAAAGGAGGGCATTGATATTTGCTGAACTATCTCGGTCAATTATCTTTTGTCAAAAGCCCTTGGGTATTTAGCAATATAATTGACCGCATTATTCCAACAAATAGCAACCTGCATGTTGCCAATCATTACAAATTCATTGAGACTGGTGATTCCTGCATCAAAAGTACGTTTTTCGAGAGAGAATTCAGCGATAATTCCCTAAGGCCGCATGCCTGAGGAATGTAACTTCATATCTCCCGAGAAATCGTGCCTGCGCTAGTTGATTTGTATCCTCATGTAATACACAAAAGAGCCTCTCCTGGATCTCTACGTTTACCGGTAGCTACCTATATAAGAAGAGTCATTGATTCAAGTGTGCTTTCCGATGATAAATATACAGACAGAGGCAATTCCGTATAAAATAATTGGTGTAAACACGAGGGAGTTGCTGTTATTTATGTATAATTGCGATGAGCCTCTCGTATCAGATGATCAGTTACTCCTTGATGAGTCTGGAAAGTTGACAGAAGCTTTGTTTTATCTGAATGGGGCTAACTTGATCTATGATGAGGTAGAGAAAAGACAAATTTGCTGACAAAACAGTTAAGAATTCAAGCAAGAAACGGAATGAAACGCCTGATATGTATTTAATGAACAGGCGGAGCACGCAAAGGAGGTCTGAAAGATACAAGTGCAAATGAACACACATGTTTCCACGACGAAGTGATGCTTCAACCCTATCAAGACCGGGCGATTTTTAGCATCGTGGGACGTGCCCCCTTAAATTTTTCATGTTCCGATGGATGAAATGTTTAAAAAAACAGTGCTACTACATGTTTCAAGTCTCCTCTTTCGAATGGTGGTCCCTATTTTGCACCTTCATAACAAAAATTATAATTCAAAATTTCAATTTTCAATTTTTTTTCAATTTTTGTGAATCTGTGTATATCTTTCGACTCTTCAAAAATTGTTCATTACAACTAAAGTATTTCTGCAGACTTTTACTCAAGCATATCTATATGGTGTTATAAATATAATATTCTACGTTAATTTTAGTGCTATAAATAGCAATTTGAAATTTGAACGTAAATAATGTCTTTTCATGTATTATAGCATTTTTCTATCTTTACAAATGCCTCGTTCTAATGACTTATTCGTAATAAAGACAAGGTTATGATACATTCCAAATGCACTCTTTCGAATGGTGATATGTAATTTGTATTATTCTGTGGGTTTCATATCTAAAAACTCATTTCAGGAATACCATCTGCGTGTACATGTACTCATTTTGGGAGATAAGATGAATGTGTATGTTGAATTGTACATGCATAGATATTATGTAAATATGATGCGGAGACATTGTATCAATAATCAATGCTACTCTAAATGAAAACCATTAATTTTCTAAAAAGTACTTTTAAAAATGAACTTTAAAACTGACCTCACAGTGCATCAATTTTGCCCAAATTTTTACTGAAACTTAAACATACATTCAAACTAAAAGTCACAAAAAATTGAACTTCTACCTGACTTACTTTAGGAGATATAAAAAGAAATTGAAGGGGGCTGTTCGAACTTGAAACCTTGAACTTGAATTCTTGACTGTTCGAGCATGAAACCTTCAACGCTTTTTCCAGTCTGTTAGGAATTGCGCCATAAGCAGACCAATTGAAAAATTGTAAGAAAAATCTGCACAATCTTAAAGGCAATAATTTAGGGCACATAATTAAGGGCAGCTTGTTGCTCAACAATGATGTCATAGAGGCTCATGAACACATTGCAATGGAATGTTCGGGTCTAAGATCAAGTGAGAATGTGGTCATACAAGCGAACATGTGAGTAGAGTGCAGTCAGAAGTCGCTGCATCAAAATCGGAGGAAAGTTACGAAGAATAGAACCTGTGAAAGAGATGAAACCATTGACTATTTTATCAACAGCAATCATGATTCCAATATGGTCCTTGGGCCAGAGCCCCAAAATTTCGATATCGGTACCACCTGGGGTGAATAAACTTAATGATGTTTTTTGAATAGTTGTATGTCTCTACTTCACAGAAAAGTGTGATAGCAGTGCCAGATCGGCAGCTGAAGGTTAGATAATGGCTCGTATATATGTGTACATGCTGCAAAAAATAAAAAGGAGTTTTTCACTATCATCTTGTATTCTGAAGATTAAGACATCACTGAGTGGCCAAAACATGATCGGTATACATCATGAGATATGTAAATTACATATTTCGTACCTCTGATATCCAAAACAAGTGTAACCTGAAGTTAGCTACATAGATTAGGCCTATAAATCTAGGCCTATTGGTTTGAACATAGAACAAGGTATAGGTAGTTACATGTAGAGTGTTCGTTTCTCGATGATCATTTTATGAACTGTTTTTCCTTCTAGTGTCAGCATTAACTCGTTATTTATCTAGGCAGTGCTCATTTCAGTCAACCAGATTATAGCCATGAAAGCAAGCAAAGATTGTGACGGTTAATGAGTAGCATGTGAGTAGTAGTAGAGGAATCAAATGAAAAATTAGAAAATATTTCTTATATCTTTACGACTTATCCATACATTTCTGCGGACCGCATGTTCAATTAATGAGAGAATATTATGATGTAGAGTTTATTATTCCGAGCAATGAACACTCTAAAATTCATAGTATTACTCTATGATGTTGAATATTGTACGATAAAATAAAAATAAAAATGGGCAACAAAAAAGTTCGTCACAATCTCATTAACCCTTTAAACCCCACAAGTAACTGAGAGATAATTTTCTACTTTTTATAGCATAATTCTTGTTGCTTTTGGTCAATAGAAAGATATCTATATCATCATTGCATAATTAATTTATATAATACCCACACCAGACTGGGACACCGGTGTCCCTCTGGGGCTCAAGTGAAGAAATATTATTAAATTTGAACAAATTTATTTGCAATCTCTGTTGATGACAAATCAACATATAGTTACCAAGCTAAATAATAACTTTTGGAAAACACTAATAACGTCTTTTACGAATGGAAATCGAGAAAACAGTTTCTTTCTTTCAAGAGACACAACGACACATCACAAGAAGTGCACTTTACGAAAGTGCGTTGTTCAATTGACTGTTTTGAACATTGAACACAGCGGCGTCTCGCATTGTTAAACGCGGGCAAATGCACTGCTTGACTTACATTGCTTGGTCTTCTTTTAATGAGAATATTGCTGCGAATTTCAGGAAAATTTCTCTTTCGAGACGAGAAATTTCTTGTGAGGCCATCAGAAATCGCCTCCTTGAACTGTAATAATGTCAGTTGTCTTGGGAATCGTTGATTGTATATCAAGTTTGATATGGTGCATCGGATTGACAAGTTCCTCTTTCGATCGATGGTCCCCTGCATTTCCATTTGAATTCACGCATCACATTCTCGCTCTCGATATTTTCTACATTTTCCTGTACATGTATGACAGCTTCTAATCCTTTTTCCAGTGCATGATCAGTAGGCCTATTTGATCCTTCTATTTCTTATGTTGTTGGATTGTCGCTGGTGGCAAATTCGGTGTCACTATCATTCATGATGTTGTCAATATTGTCTTCATCCTCGCTATCCACTCTGTCAAGGATAGCATAAATCTCATCACTGGACAGCTTGTCTATACTGTAGATGATCTTCTTTGAACGAGGCACTGCGAGTAATGAATTTCGGAAACGAAATCCTGATGTAATGAAAGCTGTGATATACCGTACATATAATTGGTTGTTAGATGAGTATCTAAGCTGTCTTCTCTGATATTCCCAGATATCTATTTTTAGCCTACCACGCCATACGCTTGACAGCTACAAACATATAGATAATAAGAATAATATATACTTGTTGGGGAGATCGTGGACTTCCCTAAAGTCACTATCTCACGTTGACTATAGCGTGACGACTGAGATAGGGAAATCCATTCATCTGCGTGGCAGAAAATGTTGATTGTCATTGCTGGGATTCCCAGGTAACTATTTATGCCAGAAGAAACATCATCGCAACTTAGTCAACATTTTCCCTAAGAATCACTTGCGCCCCAGAGGGACACTGGTGTCCCATTCGATAAAATCGTCTATTTTTTACACTATATCAGATTCTTCATTGAACCAATTACGTCTATTACATAATTTTGATCAAATATAAAAAATGTAACTGAGATAAAATGTTCCAACATGTTATGACCTGACGCCGTCACTGTTGTAAGATCATCAATGTACCAAAGTGAAACATCACTTTTTAACAGTAAAATATGTTGTACAAAAATGTGAGAAATGTCAGTTATACTCGAATATTTCTGTCATCCGTATTCAGTTATTAAGTTATATGACATTAAAAATCTATACTAAGATGTATTTTAAACACTATCGTCTTCATTAACTGCGGGACACGGGTGTCCCCTGGGGCTTAAAGGGTTAACGCAAGTGTCAAGAGTCGAGTGTTTTGCACGTAAATATGCTCATCCAAACAATGACACGTCAACAACGGGTTGATGAGATGTGGCAAAAATGTTTTTATCTCTATGAGGACTGATTAATTAGACAGCATGGGCCTGTTCTTACATGTGCCAAAGGTCCTACTCGTCATCATCCTCGGAGTCGGTCAGTTCTGGCATTCTCACATCAGACTCAGGTGCCTGATTGTCGCATGCTTGCAACTTGCACATATCTGTACATCTCAAGCCATTACTGAAGCAGCTGCAATTTGATGTTTTACACGAACGGGTACAGTTGTATGACATCAGTTGAAAAACGCAGCTTGGAACAGGTGAACAACGCATCCATTCAATAGCAAGGTTGCCCGTATTTTCTGTGTCGGTCGTCCAACCACAATCCAAGGGGCTTGGCACCGTGGGTTCAGCCTGTAGACTTCTTCTCCAGGCAGCTGCTTGCGGCTAGACTCAACTTCCCCACGTTTAGCGCAAAAGATCTGGTAACGCAGTTTGTTCACTTCGGTCGTTGTCGCTGAAATAATAATAATAATAATAGATCTTTATTCGTCAAAACATATGGCGGTAATGACATGATGGAATTCAATACAGTGGCAAATTCATGAATGTACAGAATACTTTACAAAGGAGGAATTGTACATGGCAGAGCGTCGACGGAGCGGTAGAAGCTGCCTGGTGTGTCTAATACCGGTCTTCTGGTTGCGTGTGATGAAAAAATCTGCCAGCGGATGAGTCTCTTTGTCTCTTGCAATTTTGCGTATAAGCTTCACACATGATTTGTCTAGCATGTTCTGCAGGCTGGGGACATTTGCAGATACAGATGCCCACCTACGAGCTATGCGATCCAAATGAAAAAGCTTTTTAAATTGGTTGGCATTTACATCACAAATAACTGGCCAACAATAAACAATGTGGCAGAACACGAAACTGATGTATGCTTGCCAAATAATGTGACCGGGGTTGCCGTTCTTTTTCAGGCGTTTAACTATTGACAACGCTCGACAACATTTTGCGTACAGACAAGTGAATTGTTTTTCCCATCTCGCATCAGCTGAAAAGACGACACCCAAAATCTTCAAACTGTCAACATCCTCAATTACAACATTATCAACAATGAGAGGGGGAAGATTGGACACAGAAGTGGGGGAGTTACACAGTTTCCTTGATATCAGAAGGCTTTTTGTTTTGTTGGAATTGATTGTTAGTTTTTTCTCTTTGGACCACTGACTAAATTGATCAACATCACTCTGGAAAGTATCAACAGACTTCCCACTACCCAAATAAATCAACGTAACATCATCCGCATACGCCACCACTCTAGTGTCTTCGAATTTAGGAAGGTCGTTAATCAAGGCCACAAAGATAATCGGGCCAAGAATTGAGTCTTGAGGCACCCCACTGTGAACCTGCTTCCATTCGGCAGCGATGCCGTTGTTAAAAACACGCTGGAAGCGATCCGAGAGGAAGCTTTGAATGAACTTGATGACGAAGGGTTTACAGTCGAAGTGGTTTATCAGTGAGTAGAGAAGGGTGGAGTGGCTAACGGAATCAAATGCCTTTTGAAAATCTACAGCGAGCACTCTAGCGTAATTGTCTGTACAGAGCGTGGTGTGCTGCAGAATTGGGAGGCGAATCGAGAGTAAGGCATTAGTGCAACCACTATATCCATTGGGTATGAAGCCAAATTGCCGGGGGTCGAACGGCTGTCGAAGAGACGGTAGGAGAACATGATCTCTGACAAGACGTTCAAGTACCTTACTTAGGAATGGAAGAATCGAGATAGGTCTGTAGTCGGTTTTGTTTTTCGGAATGGGGATAACGTTGGCAGACTTCCAAATATTGGGAAAAACACCACTATCAAGGCACTTATTATAAATGATCGTGAGAGGTTGGGCGAGAACGTCTACGAAGGAACGAACGAAGAACCCAGGTAATTCATCAGGACCAACTGAATTAGCCTTACATTGTTTGATCATTTTGACAATCAACGACTCAGAGACTGAGAAAGACGTTGTTTTCTGAACTGGACGTTTATTGTTGAACAAATGTAGGTCAGGAGATGAGAAAGCAGAATGAAAGCGATCGTTGAGGTCATTTATCACAGACTGATCAAGAGCATCATTACGAACACTTTTGATTTGTTTATTAATGGATTTCCATCTATCAGAAATGGAGGAGGAGTGCAAGTGGGAAAAGTACCGCTTCTTGGCAACTTCAACCGCAGCAAGAAATCTCTCCCGGAGCCGAACATACTTGGCATAATTGCCCCTAGAGAGGGCACGGTCACGGGAATCGGAAAGAACTTTCAAAGATGGGGACATCCACGGAGCATCAACATTCCTCATGCGAACAGTTCTCTCATTCGAGAAGGTTAGGTATACGTAACGAACAAACATCTGGAAATGTTCAACAGCAGCATTAACATCAACCACGTGCATAAAGAAAGCATGTATATCTTGCATGTTATCATCTGTAACCTCAGAAACAGCTCTTCAGATAACTCCCAAAATTGCCCAAGGTCATTAAAGCCTTCCTGGAATGTTTCGTTGGATTTCATCTGCTTGAACATTGAATTCTTACCACGACCCGCAAAAGCGCTGACAGTATCACAGCCTGTGAATGCATGCATGCCAATCAAAGCATTAGAAATGCCACTTCCAAGAGTTTGACTCAACTTCGAAATGTCAATGTAGCGTGTTCTATTTTTTGTACCGCACTTTTGATACAGAGAGCAAGATATTATTGCTGCTTAATCCTACGCACAAAATCAAGACATCGGTATCCTCAGCATTGATAACAACAGCTCTACCGCCTGATTCTGCAGCGTGAAGGGCGTGAAGTAGGAGCCTTGTGTCAGCTTCTTCATGTGATGAATTCAACTGTGCTTCTTCCATACATTTTTCGGTTGTGATTTGGAAGCACTTATTCTCACAGGTCACGAAAATGATTTTATCCAGAAGTTTTTCTCTGTACGTTGGTTTCTTCCATTCCTCTACCAGGAATTTGATCAGACTCGTTTTGCTCGAAGGACTGCTGAGCAATCTGTGCCATTGCTGGATTCTGTGTCCTGGAGCCATGCTTCTGAACTGAATTCCTTCTTCAGATCCTCTTTTGATTCTTTCCGCAGTATTGATGGATGCCTCTCTGTAAATATCGAACACAGTGTCAATTCGATGACTTTGAGCTCCTTCATACAGAAGATAAACTAACAATGACATTGCTAGCCGGGCGAAGGTCTGGTAACGTCCTTTGAATTTCTGAATTGCGCTCATTCCGTCGATGCTTGTTGTTGATGGGCTTGGAATGACTCCACTGGGGCAGTGTTTTTCTCCATTTCTCTAGCCAGAGCCGCTTTGTTAGTTCTGCGAAGAGTCTCGTCACAATTTACATGTGCCCAGGGTACCGGACTGAGAGGATGAGCCAATACATCTGCCATGTAACCTTCTGCTTTCAGCTACAAGAATAATGTGGGCAAACAGGTTCCTTTCTGCTTTCAAAATTACCTCCTTGGCATGGCCTTGAGTGCGTTTCTTCTTTGTGAAGTTCGTAAATGTCTTCAGTTTCAATTTCGTTTTTTATCGTGAAATTTGATGGATGGCGCATCTGTTTCAAGACGCTCTCGTTTGAATGTTTGATAAGCTTCTTCCCCGAATCGGTGAGCATCAAGGAGATCCTTTACAATATTAGAGGGTGCGACAGTGGGACTGGACAAGCTAACAAATTCATCATTTTCAATTTTTAATGGGTTCAGCCAACTTGTTTCCATGAGGTGCACAAGGGATTGAACGTCGGCTTCATCTTGATTCTTGATAGGCTGATATCAGGATGATCAATGGATTCCGTTTTCATATCACTAGTCATGCATCTTATTTGCCGCAAGAATGAACTGCGATATTCTGGTCAAGTAAAACTTCGCCACTGCTGCAATTTTCAAACTGAACCCTTTCGTGCCCGCAGGTGTTTGGGTATCTCTGTTAACCGTTTCTTCGATTGTTTGGTCCACTGGAATACGTCCAAATGGGTTCTGCTTGCCAATTTGCACAGAGAAACCACCTTCTACGAAGTGTGCATGAACGTCGGGATGTTCAATGTGGAGTTCAGACATCTTTGCGAAGCAGTATGTAAGGAATCGAGCATAGTTTACCTTGGCATAGGCAAAACACCAAGGAATCATCTCACGAATGGACGCTAGATGCAGGATCCAATCCCCTTCTCTTGAAGCTCGTATGAGACCCAGTAAGATCTCCACCATGTCTATGTAGGACATTCAAAAAGCTGAAAGACTGGTTCCACACCTGAGTGAGACAAGATATGAATTTAAACATTTGCCAGATTTCCGTGAAAGACTCATTTTCAAGAACTTCCTGGAGCGAAGCCTGGTTGACAGCAATATGAAAATTGTCAATTATCGTCAAAGAGCTCATCACGTGTGACATACTGACCGCATGGTTCTCTTCTATCCATGGCAAAAATCCTTTCCGCACAAGTCGCATGAATGCCTCGTACATAAGTTTGTGCAACCTTATCGCTCGGTTGTGTCTACGACCTTCCATGACCCTAGACACTGATCCATCGGCTATCACACCCGACTCAACACACAAATCTCTCAAGCCTGTATCTTGAAACCGCTTGCCAATAATAGAGAGGAGATTGCATAAAGTATGGAATGCTCCCATTCTGATTATCACGTTCTTGAACTTGTCATTTTTCCATGCTATTTCTGCAACAATGCTTGATCAAACACGCAAACTATCTTGTCGAGCTGTAGGGATTCCATGATTTGGTTAGTTCGTTCTAATACTTCATTCACAGTAGACATTTCAGTTGCGGGAGCATTTATTGTCGGCAGCAGAGATGTAACCGGTCCGGAATATTCCAGACCGGACCGGCACCGGTATACCGGCGTCCGGCAGTGGACCGACGACCGGCATTAAACCGGCGACCGGATCTTTCGATGAATATATAGAGTTAAACATTGTTGCCTATAACTTGATACCGCATAAGATTACAAGCGAATAGGCCTATCGTGAGGTCAGTTATGGAGGCTGTAGGCCGAAACCTGATGTGCGAGCCTACTAGGCTATCGGCTCATAGAGTAGACTAAGCATAAGATTGATGTATAGCTGCAGGTAGGCATTAATATAATGTACAGGCCTACGATGCACTATATTTAGGCCTTTATGTATAGGCCAATCTTGTACCAGATAGGTCCTTTATAGTAGGCTAGACCTGCCTGTTATATGCTTAGCAGGTCCTAGCTACATGCTAGAATGCTACAATTCCTAGCCTAGGCTAGGAACACTTAATTTGATTTTGTCTAGAGCTAGGTTTATGCAGCATCATCTATTGAACGTACCTTTGTAACATTTTACGACAACAAGCTAGAGATTTAGAAGGACACGACGGTGGCGGTACTCTGCATGATTTTGTTTTACATAGACGTATGGCAAAATGTAGTCTAAGCTTAGTTATCAGATTAAAATCCTTCAGTTCCCCATACGCTACACCTAATGGAAGGAGACATAGGTGATTACATTTTTATATGTTAATTTTTCACAACCATTAAAAGTTCTAGAATTTCATTGGCAGTGCAATGGAAAAAAATAAGCTGGAACGGCCTAACTAAGTCAAAAGATGCCTAGCACCGAGAAACAGCCACTGTTACCTGAGAAGATCGCGCGCCTTGCTGGTGAAAGCATGTGATCAAGTCATCAAGCATCGAACGGGAAAGTGCGTACCGGATAGATATCAGAATTGCCTGCACAGAAGTTTTCACGCCTAGAGGAGAGCGCATACCGTATGTAAATGTGCCTTGAAAACGGCTGCTAAAATTAACAATTTACTGATTGACATGATGGATTCAACATGAAAGACACTTCCTCACATCATACCGAATGAAATTATGCCGATGTGACCGTCTCTGCCGGTATTGATTTTTCAGACCGGACCGGCGACCTGCGCCGGTCTACCGGCGACCGGTTACATCTCTGGTCGGCAGGTAGGCAACTGTGTCCTGGCTGACGACAACATCACTGCGGGTCTGAATGTTGAATCCGGTCCAACTTGGGAACTCGGAATGGGGTTTGATACGTTGCTGACAATGATTGACCATCGCCAGGTTATGACAGCATGCGATACATGCAATAAAAAATGTATTTGAAAGGATTAACAAGTAGTTAGATTTGTAGCAAAAATAGTTACCGTACATATTTTTTTATATAAATTTATAAATCGCGTTTTCACGATATATACTACTTATCAGTCGATCAGAATTCTTCCGAATTAATTAACAATCATTGCCCATCACAGCATGTATTCGTAGAATTCAACTCCCACAGCCAACACGGGAGTTAATTAGAAAATAGCGACATGTTGGATTTTCCAGAATTAATAGCGACGCACTAAATTCAAAAACATGTAAAATCAAGGACTAAGCTATCGATCTGAGACTGCTATCACACTTTTTCTAACTTATATGGACCCAATCAACATTTCTATTACACCTTCGTTTATTCACCCGAGGTGGTACCGATATCTGGTCTGGCCCATGGACTAATATGAGCTGATCGCTTGTACACTTCTACTGATATCTATTTTATTCATTATCATTCTATGCTCTGTAGTCCATTAATTATTTTATTTATTAATTATTTACTATTTAATCAATGTTGACGACTAATTTAATTCCAATAACTGAAATGCAAATGCAGCATTTCAAGGTAAATGTGCCATGTTAGCTAAAGAAAATTACGTTCCATAATAACTCCCGGATGAATGAAAATAACACCCGGAAAGAGACATGAGAAAGAATATACACTTCAGACCATTATCAGATGGAACTTTAATAGACAAAATAAAAACTGAATCTGAATGTCCTTCCATTATCATAAAAACCTAAAAATACAAAAATCATCTGGAAATGTGAGGCACTGCATTCATTGACCTCTTATCTACATGTATTTATTTCCTTATTGCTGACTACCGGTGTCTAATTGCACCAGAATAACGGAATGGAATGCTTGCTTGGTCTCTGTCGAAAACCCGATGAAGTCGATTTCAATGGTGTCGTTGTTGTTAGAAACAGATGAGGAAGTACTCGATCATTGTTCGTCATTATGGTGATGAAATTTACGAAGTATTTCTTTCATGAGCATTTTCACATTTTTGCTCTAGACATGATGAACAACCTTAGTATGTAGGAGCACTTAAGTTACGCCTAATAGCGGGCAATATTTACAGGCAATATCACACAAACATGCAGCATTCAAGCATTGAAATCACAAAGAAAATCGATCATTGAGTCATCGTGGATATGAACGAGTCCTGTCTAAAGCGAGTATGTACAAGTACAAGAAGCAAGCATAAGAAACTTGTAAGAGCACTTCAAAAGTAAAGAAAGTAGATGAAAATGAAAACTAAAGAAAGAGGACAGAAAAAGAGGATGAGAGTTGAGGTGGAAAAGATGCAAAGCAAGTAGCAGAAAAAGACAATGTTTAGAAAATGACAGAGGAAGCAAAGAGGATGATAATTACAGATGAGATGAATGAAACTGTAGCGAAAAAGAGGAAACAGGAGAAACATGCGGATACGAAGGAAAGGAGGAAGAGTGGAGACGTAATGAGAGGCGATAAATAAGAAGATATGAAAAAAAGGTTATGTAAAAAGGAGTGGAGAAATGGAAAGAGAAGAGATTGATGATAATAACGGATGAATTGGGGAATTCGGGAAAAGGAGATGAGGAAGCAGAGGTAAAAAGGAAAATATTGCAGGAAGTGAGGAAGATAGAAAAGAATAAAAATAAATTGGAGATGAAAGAAGAAGAAGCAGATACAGTGGAGAAGGAAGACAAGGAGGATGAAAGTAGTGCAAGAAATAACAGGCAGAAAAAGGAAAAAGAAACATAAGCAGAAAAAAGAAGAAGCAGAAGGAAAGGAAACGAAAAATGATTGGGAAATAGAAACAGCAGTGAGGAAAATAATGTTGTGAAAATAGAGATATGTAAAAAAAGAAGAAGATTATAAAAGGGGAATGAAAACAGGAAAATGAAGAGTTAGTAGGAGGACAGTGAAGTAAGAGATGAAAAAAAGAGGAGGTTCACTTCTCTGTCTCTCCGGTTATGAGCTGCCGATAATCCCCGTCACGCCTGTTTGGAGAAATTGCAACCACCTGTCGGTAACCTCCCTTTCAGCCTGCGCTGAGCACCACCAAGAATTTTTCGAATGATTTTGATTGTTTCAAGGGGAGAATTCTCCATGTCCTCGAGCATCAAAACATTTTCTGACATGAGGAACAAAATCTCGTTATCACTTCTCGCTAGTATTTGGAGAATTCAGTTCGACATTTTTCCTTCCAGCAACCTGTTCCACCTTTGACACTGCAATTTTCCATCATGCGTGGTAATAACTGTCAAATCAGCGATATTTGAGACCGATAAATCAATCCTCTATGAGTGGTGTCACTGAGTACATTCCCTGGGCGGGGATGGATGAATATCACCTCCGGAGACAGAGATGCTTTGAATTGTCAGTCAAAAGTTCAGGAAATCAGCACTACTATTTGAAATTGCGTGGGATGATGAGAGGTATTCAATGAGCAGGAAATTCGTGAGAGAAAAGAATTCCACGACTACAGCACGCCCCATTATTGTCATTAAGTGGTAAACTTGTCATTTATGTGACGTTTCCGTGCATTCCAGATGAAGGCAGTGATAATTTGTAACTCAGAAAATGACAACTTTTCAACACAGCTCACTCTTTTTGAGCAAGTCTACGACCTTGAGCAGGGTTAAATGATATGTTTCATAACATCATGTCATGAGAGTGCAAATTTTCTTTTTTTACCCATCAATCCGAATCTCCGAGTATCGTCATGATGACTGGTTGCCCTCTGTGATGATTTCACTTTCAAGAAGTAAAGGAGAAAGAAGGAAAGAAAGAAGATAAGTGGAGACAAAGACAGGAGGATGGACACTACTAAAGGAAATGAAAATATAATGAAACTGTTGAAGAAAATAGAATGATCAGAATAAGAGGAAGAGGAACAGAGAAAACAAAAAGGCACGGACAAAGAAGCTTGATGAGGATTCAAAGGAGGAGTAAACCACGGAGAAGAAAAATAAACGATTCCTTCATGCATACCTTAAAAATGAGAATCGCGACATTGACAAAGTTGCATACTAATTTCAAAAGTAAGATGTTTAGACAAATCTACATCGGTATTATGCAAATTTTAACAAAAAATGCAAACATAAAGCATAGGAACCCTGAAATCACAAAGTGAATCAATCCATTCTTTGAAGGCTGAGTGATCGTGGATGTGAATGAATCAAAAATTGACAATTTTTTATTCAAATCAATTCAAATTTCGAAACTAGTGTAAATGAAAGGCTTATTAAATTCATGTTTTCGAAATTCTAGGAGATTGATTTTCCTACACAGTACCGGTGCTGCTATTTATAAAATTGTGCATGGTTATCAGATTTCACTGAGAGTAGATGAATAAACATGATTAATAGAAAGTTGTGAAAAGAAAGCGGACAGTTCAGTGTAATTTACGACCACATTGAAACTAAAATTTGAGCAAAATTATATTGACTTACGCACAGGGAGGGGGCGTTTGCTGCAATGTTATTGCTGTCATGTTGCACTATGCATTGCATTCATTGTGTTGTATCCAAATGAACACATCCAATTAGCAAGAAGTAAAAAGAATTTCATAATTTCATCTTTTCATGTGCTGTATAAGTAAATGTTTTCAGTGGCCAATCAAAAATAATCCTTGAAAACTAGAATAATTATTGCAATACCAAGCTTCGTAGCATAAAGCATGGAAATTCACCATTAAAAGCTTTAGATGAAATTGCATCCTTTCTGGCCGTGGCAGAAGTCAAAATGGAGGCCGGGGTAGAATCCGCCTCCTCCTCCTATAGAATGTCCAAACCTCATATAGTGAGTTTATGAAGAATTTTGTTTGAGAAATTTACAATTGTGAAGTCTTTCAGGCTTCTACTTGCTACCAAAACGCTTCTTGTCGATTGTTCATCTAGACGAAAAGTTTTGACATTGTTAAGTTTTTCTGAATTTCATATCTTTGAAGGTAAAGTGCTATAGGAGAGCCGTTTTAAAGTATTGTAAATAATGGCGTGTTTAATCCACCAAAACTTCAATGTTTTAGATAGCATCTTAAAAGTTCCTTTACCCTACTGTATTTGCCTCAGTTTTTTTCTTGTCAGTGAAGTATTAGGAGGGGGCATCATTAACCCACCCCCCGCCCCTCCGTAAGATCTTCTAAACCTTTAACTTGTATGTCATTCATAACATAATAAGATGTGCTTATTTTGGGTATGCTCTATCCGATATTTGTATCTGTTTTTCATTCCAAGTTGATCTTGTCACTATACACGGTGTTCCCGGCCGAGAGTTAGTTGAAAAAAAAATCACCGGAGAAACTGTTGATGTTTTTCGAAAGTGCATACCCCCAGTACTTGAAATAGGGTAGTCCGCAAAATTAATTTTGGGGGGTTCGTGAATACGGGCGACTTTTTCAAAATGGCGTCGATTTTCACCTTTTTTCGATCCCCCATCGATTTTCATCTATGACATATTGCGAATGAAGTGATGAAATTCAATAAAAACTCAAGCTAAATACTATTGAACGATTTGACAGCAACAGATGTTTATATCTATGCATTGTTGCAACGCAATCACTTTATAAGTAGTGCGATAAGCATGTATATAATCCAACTTTTTAAAGGAGAAAAAAACTGCAAGTCATATGGTTTGACTGAATGTATGATGTCTTTGCACAACTATCACTTTTCTGCCCTTGTCTGATGTCATGTTAACCCAATGACTGAATGTTCAATATCAAAAAGCAGCATTATTCCACAAAATCAGGATGAAGCTCTATTACATTCCATCCGGTAAATCAATGCAAAATAGGGAGTTCAAAACTATAAATGGCGACTGTTGTACATGCAAACACTCCGAAACAATTTGTCAGCAAAAGATGGGTTGCTTTCTGACACCTTGAATTTCAACCAGTGCTGTTGAAAATCGTAGTGAACCGATTCTGGCGTTTGTTCACTGTATCTCCCAAGGGAGGAGTTCATCATCAAACAAAATTCGGGTACATGAAAAAAGATCGCATGAACTTTCGGTGTGATCGTGATTTCAAGTCGCTTGTACATAGCATGAAAGCGATCACAGCATACTTGAAAATCATCCCGAAGCTCATTTCCGAAACATGATTCAACGACTTCGTTAAGAGCACTAAAAGTTGCAACATATTCCAAACAATGAAGTGGACAAATGGCTCGCAACTTATCGACATTTCTCAAGAGCTTGCGACTGTCATTGCCATTTAAAGTTCCACCATGAAAATGCTGCAGTTCGATGCTGCAAGCTTTCAACCACAGATCTGCATCGGACCACCTGGTCTTCATTTCTTTGAAGAGGGTGCAGACCGCTCCAATCAGAATGTGGAGCTCAGGAGGTGGTACATGAGCAATAATGAGAGAGTCAGCCGGTCCTTTTATCAAGCTAGGATGCACGACATTTGAGTGATGTTTGGCTTGCTCTTTCATCGATCCTGAATCAAAATAGGACCAAAATGATTTATTCAGTGAACCAACAGTGCGCGATTCACCTCGGACATCAAGGGAATGTTTGTTGGTGCTACACCAGGAACAAGGATGCAAGCAGCTGTGAGACATAATGCCAAGCGCAATATTGCACATTTTGAGGTCGGATGCTACATGAAACCGTCTATGCAGATTTTGGATCCCAGCTCCCAGCCAAAGGGCTTTTACATTGAAATAATTTTCCTGGATTGCTGGTGCAATCGCGATGATAATACATTTCTTGACCCCCGAATCAAGAAAGGCAGACTTACTTTTTTGTTGATGACATTCACAGAAAATCGACAAAGTTACTTTTAAGAAATTTCCTCCTCCATCCAATCCGATCTTGATCCAGTACTTTAGCTCGGATTTTAAATCTCTCTCATGAATGATGTAGTCAACAAGTCCGTTTATGTCTTGACAGGCAACAACCGGTTTTTCCTCGTGATCTATCACTTTGCCATTCTCCATTCGTGTGAACCTTAGAATTTTCAGACTGAAAAACTCATCCAGTCGATGATCCATTTCAAAGAGGGAATCTCTAATATGAGGTTCAACTGACGTCGCTCCCATGATGTCTCTGATCGCATGTGTCAATTTATTCCGTCCACGAACACTCAAATTCATGGCAACTTGCACTCGTGATGCATGCTCAGCAGTCAACTGATCGCCGGATTTAGCAGCTTTTGGAGACACGATAATCTTCATTGGTTTGCCAGCATCTCGTGCAAGGCTCATCTCAACATTTGATTTTGAGGAAGACAATGACAACTTTTGATCAATGCATTTTGACATCAACTGGTCCTTTTCTTTGTCGGTCTTCACAAAATCAGTCAGGTTGTCAAGCTTCGAGGTCAGAGAGCAAGGGTGTGGCTTTCCCCTTCCAACGACGCACAAACACTTCATACATAGCTTCATCGGTTTACATGTGGACTTCATCTCAGAGGCATTAACAGATGGCCGACCACGAGCTCGCTTTTCGCCGGAGAGTTCAGAAGAACGTCGTCCATTACTCGTTGCAATTTGGCAAACAGTACAGCTGCAGTCTCTGTTGGATGTAGAGCGGGTCTCCATCAAGCGTTCCTGTACCAGTAGGGGGGAATGATCGAAAATAGGGAGTGTTGAAGCCTCGTTGCTCGCCATGCCCTTCTCCGTCTTGCTCAACCAAGACCTGCAAGTGCCACACAAACTGGAAGGGAGCCTGGCATCCTCGTCGTTGAAATTCTCAATAACATGCTTCTGTATAAGACAGGCGGTGTTGTCATTTATCCGACGAAGTTCTTTTGCTTTGTTAAAACATAACAAACAGACAAGAGCACGGTTTTGTTCATGGGTTCGCTTTCCGCCAGGCATTTCACACAATCAATTGCGGAGTGACAAGAATCAACAACGCAATACACTGTATATAGAAATTGATAGACAAGATTTGATTAAATTGTTTGAAATTTGAATCGTCGGCCACTGATGAATTTGAAATGAATTTTCACCCAACGCAAGCAAATAACCATAGAGATCTCTTGAACTATGACGAAAGAATCTGACTCGTATTATTTATCTACAAGTAAAGTGTACGTGAAAGTATTTGTTTGTCATAATTGCTGTGCATGTCAGTAAGTTTAAATGATGACTGAAATGGAGCAATTTTCATCAATGAAATGATGCCAAATACATGCATTTGAAAGAATACCATGGCAGATGAAGCTTCCTTACCTATAGATTCAATCAATGCCAGTGCAACTATGTTTGCAAAAGTGACACCATTCATAGTCTTGAACTTCTTGTTCTGCATTGATTTACCGGATGGAATGTAATAGAGCTTCATCCTGATTTTGTGGAATAATGCTGCTTTTTGATATTGAACATTCAGTCATTGGGTTAACATGACATCAGACAAGGGCAGAAAAGTGATAGTTGTGCAAAGACATCATACATTCAGTCAAACCATATGACTTGCAGTTTTTTTCTCCTTTAAAAAGTTGGATTATATACATGCTTATCGCACTACTTATAAAGTGATTGCGTTGCAACAATGCATAGATATAAACATCTGTTGCTGTCAAATCGTTCAATAGTATTTAGCTTGAGTTTTTATTGAATTTCATCACTTCATTCGCAATATGTCATAGATGAAAATCGATGGGGGATCGAAAAAAGGTGAAAATCGACGCCATTTTGAAAAAGTCGCCCGTATTCACGAACCCCCCAAAATTAATTTTGCGGACTACCCTATTTCAAGTACTGGGGGTATGCACTTTCGAAAAACATCAACAGTTTCTCCGGTGATTTTTTTGTCAACTAACTCTCGGCCGGGAACACCGTGTATAAATAGCATTTCAAAATTTAAACAATTACTTTTTCATATTTCGCAGTTGCATTCAAAATAGTAGACAGAATTTCATGAAAATTGCAGTAGCAGCTATTTAAAGCATGCTCTGTCTGCTGATGCTGTCGATTTTACATTTCAAGCGATTTTTTAGGCCTACTATAAATATCATTTTAAAATTCAGACAATATTTTTTTACAATTTCGCAATTGCATCTAAAGTAGTCCACAGAATTTCATGAAAATTGCAGTAGAATCATATCAGTAAGATTATAGCTATGTGCATCAATAAATATATCACTAAATCTTTTAGAACAACATCGGTAAATGTTGTTTGTGTAATTCGCTCAGTTATTGAATTATGAATGTCTATTGATAAGTAGTATGCATAGAACATACGTAATATTCACCTTATCCCCCTGAGATCACCTCGAGATGCTTCTTGTCGGTGAAGCAGAGGGAGGATGGCTAAAAGTTTCCGAAGCTAAAACTTCAAATTCCATGATTGAGTAGAGCTATTTGAGCATGTTTTCTCCGCAATGGGGATTCACTGTGCATTTTGATGTGTCCTTGTTACTACAAATGTAATTCAAACTCACACTTTTCCTGGATCTTGTCATGATAACTGTCGAAATGAAGTTAAATCACACAGGTATGGAACATCTTCACATGCTCACTGGAGGCATGCATTTTGTGCCATTGATCATTTTTTCGAGAAGCATTCACAATACTTCTTCTTCTGATAAACGTTTATGTCTGGGATGGATAGCTTATGTCAGCTACGAACTACAAAGTTTCCCTGTCAATCTTTGAATGAAATTCAGAGTTCATTGAAGCAAATGTTCTGATTCTTGTAATTCAAGCCATGTGATACACAAAAGAAAGTGTCTTACAAAAGGCGATTATGATGGACAAAAAAATAACAAGCATGATTGATGGAAGAAATGAACTGGAGAATTTCACAAAGCCACTATAATTCTGTGCTGACAACATGTAAGAATTTAGATTCAAAGGAAGAGCAAACATAGAGGAAGAAAGTTGGTGACACATTAAACCCGGCTATATTATAATCTTGAATCCACCACCTCTGATTTTAATGTTCCCTTCATTATGTCGTTCCCACGAATTCAGTATACTCCTTCCAATAGTAGCATCAGTTTCTACGAAGTTTGAATGCCATTCATTTTTCAAATATTTGATTTTTTGGTTACTTGTTGGAAGTTGAAAGTGAATGACTTTGGTACTCTTTCATCGGTTATCACCAGAGCTGGAAGCGGGGCCGGGCTAGAAAAATTCTGCAGGCATCCGGGCCGGGCCCGGACTTGAAATATCTAGTACCCGGGCCGATATTCATTATATCTGAAATTAGAAACATCTTCCTCATTTGATCATTTAATTGCTCTGAATAATTTTCACATTGTGACTTGTCAACCTTATTCTTAAGCAATAATAAGAAGTAATAAATACCGGCATGCGACGGAATAGTCATAAATATGCTTTCTCGACTAAAACCAACAATCGATAGACGATTAGCAAGTAGCATTTCTCTGGAATTTTGGTCAAAATAGTCGATTGAATATTAGTTCAACTTTTGAATTATTGACCTCAATTTTCAAATAGATTTCATGTATTCAGTGCAATTCGTTTTCCCATTAGCATTGAGAGGAGTTACTTTTCTTTAAATAGGGAACTGCAGCGACAGAAGCTCACAAGTCACTTTGTTACCAAGGAATAGAAATTTAACGGACAATATCAGACAAATAACGATGTAAAGAAATTGCTTCTTTTCTTCTGTCAACATGAAGGTGCATTCTCAGATGTAGAAATTATTGATTAATGGAATAACTCCACACAGAAGAACTTTGCAAGCAAAGGATAATCATCTTGACTGTAAATGTACGAGTAAAGGGTGAAAAGAAGCACGTTTGCTTTTAGACAAATTCTAATTTCAGTCATCAATTCAGGGAACGTTTCTCCTGAAAACAACTTTCTCACAATTGCAGAAACAAGACAGTAGCAAGGAAGATGAATCGGCTCTACAAGACTATTGACATGGCAAACTGCATAAAAGTACTCAGATTTTAATTCAATTTTATTTTATTTGATGTTTTCAAAGTTGTGATATTCATTTTGCTGTGCTAAGGTGGGCTTATGTCAATACAGAGTCAGGAAGCAAGGTTTCCGAATAAATATTTTTGATAGCTATGCGAACAGGTTTCTATGCCAAAGCGAACTTCGATGCTTGCTTGACATGCTGGGCTGCATCATGCATTCACGTATTTTATGAGTGCGCCTCTATCGAGGTCAAATTAGACTCGAGAAAATGGGATTTCGATTCATCTATGCAAGCATCATGCCTACATAGCACTTTTCTCCCGCACACATTTCAAAGATGTGTCATCATCGTCATCTTCGACTGTGCAGTCAGAGCTGGAAGCGGACGGGCCGGGGTCGGGCTAGAAAATTTCTGCAAGCATCCGGGCCGGGCCTGAAATATCTAGTCCACGGGCCTACATGCAGTTACAATGTATGAAATTATCTTCCTTATTTGATCATTTACTGCTGAATCATTTTTACATGGTGGCTTATCAACTTGGTTCTTTGATGAAATAATTACCGACATACGACGGAATAGTCATAAATGTGCTTTCTCAACCAGAATCAACAATCGACAGACGATTAGCAAATAACAATTCACTGTGTGTTAATGTGCAAAAGTTCATCTAACTACTCACCAGTTATCAATTTACTTACATAGGACATAAGGCATTCGATCAAGTAATCAACATTTAGATTTTTGGAATTATTCTAGAGGTGATTAGACTCAACTGATGTAATTGATATCTTCATTAAGGATGGTAAGGTACACAAAACGATTAAATTTCTCACTCTGGCCCAGATACAAAGTTCATCCGGGCCGGGCCCGAGCCTGTTATTCTGGAGTCGATGCGGGCTCAAAAATGGCGAAAATGGCGGGTTCCAGCTCTAGCTATTACATGAAGACGCCTTCCGACAAAATTGCGTGTAATTTTTATTGTATTGGGAATTCATTGACGCTTAAACAGCTCAAATGGAAATATTTGAAAGTACGCCTACATGAAATCAGCATATTGTCTGCTACATCTTAGTTGTATATCAGTCATCCACTAAGTCTTCTTACTCAACGCATGGCTGCTAATGCATTGCTAATCAATCTCTACGGCATCTAGATAATTAATTGCTCACATATCTACAGCAGCACACAAATGTTAAATTCAACGTGCATTTGTAGTTTTTACGAGAACTTGGATAGCCTATAGAGCTTGCAAACTAATCAAGTGCATGAAGAGATTGTTAAATATACATAATTTTGTTTTAGTGGAGTCTGGTTTGCAATCTACCAAAGCGTTACCCATTCTTTGTGAGTTTGCTGTATGGTTTTTATTGTGTTATTGTGCTTGAGGTCAGCCATTTCGGCAGGGAGCCGCCAGATATGATTTGCTCGCGCAATATGTTGAAGGACAGGAAGCTTGCTGATGAGCCCTTCTTTTTCGCTAAGGTAGCCTTTCTGAGCTGTTCAATGCATTTTCTTTTTTGTCTATTTAATTTATTTTTCTTTATTTGACAAATGGGGAAACTTTCGTAGCAATAGGATCGGGCGCAACCGAGTCATCGCAATTTTAAGGGAGAGAATAATATATGTAGAAAAAAAACACTTGATAAATGAGGATTTTTTAACACAGGGTTTCGGGTCATATGTTCCTAGAGGCAGTAAAATCCACGATATAAGGCTGCCGGTGATCTAAGTTTAATTAAGAAGTTTAAAGAAATCACGAGTCATACACTCTTAGAATTTCGTTATTACAGTCTCTCTGATTGCGTGCCACAGCTTGGCACTTTGTATATAAAAGCTACCTGTTGATCGACATCCGTCACTTTACATGTACACTGAGTAAGAAATCTAAGCAACTTCAAACATTGACAACCATCTCCTTCACCTACTCGTATATAATAGGCTGCATGCTTCAAGTCGACATGTACGTAATGTTATGTTATTAAAAATGCTATCGCATGATAAATTTACGACACGGTGTTACTACAATGACTTGTGAGATATTTCATAGAACCAAGTAGCATCATTTTACTATTCAACTTTTTAAGTAGTTTGATATTAGTGAATTGATTTTGCTGCAGAATAAATTTTCTTGTCAATTTACTGTACATTATTATCATGAAGCCATTGATCGAATTCAAGTGATGACAACTCATTCAACGCGACAATATCAATGCTATCTCGTTGCGCACGTCACAGACACATTTCATTCCACGTACAGCGCCTCTCTTGCTTGCTGGACAGCATGGAAACGAATAGAATGAGTGCGGTCTCGAATGCAATTACAAAGTTACAACAGTCCCCTAAAAGCAATGACTGCAAAGAAATGTTTGATCTCAACAACAATTTGATCTTTATTCCTGAGTACAGCACATCGACGCCCTTGGCTGGTACACTGAGAAGTCACCTGCGAAGGCATCGACCTGACGGAGAGTCTCCTGAGAAGCCGGAACGACTCGATTCGATCACCAACAGTCCTTTGAACGTTTCAGAAGAGAAAGACGAGTCCGAGAAATCTCCTCCGAATGCTGTGCAGCATCAAAAAGCCCTCAATGCGTACTACACTGATCTTATGTGGCAGTCTTACTACTCGCAATTGGCTTCCTTGATGACTCAGTCCCAGAATCCAATGCTTCCATTCCGGCTGAACCCCGGACAGTCTCAAATTCGTGAACTACTTGCTCAGCAGCAACAGCAGATGACACTCTTGAAATGGTCCAGTCAAGTTGCAGCTGCCATGCAAAACCAGCAGCGAGTAAGTACTCTATCATTAAACCGCTGTGTAAAGGCTCGTACATGTAGATTCTAGTTTTGTGGAACTAAACATCCTACGCCAAGAGCTCCTCACTAGAACTATGGAATCATGAATAAAAATTATTCTACATCATAAAAACTATGAATTTCAATCGCAGATGCATTCACTTTAGTGTTTAAGTGACATTTTCACTAACATGCTAATTCCATAACTCATGAATTTACCCGAGCATGGCTGCGGAGTAGCAGCTGTTCAGGTCTGTTCCTATACTCAATATTTAATTATTCAATATTTCAAAATGTAGTAGGCTGTAGAATGATTGCCCATTTTTACAGAAACAAAGATGTTCATGTTTCAACCTAAATTGCAAATGTGATTATCAATTGCTTTAGTTTCATGGAATTTGTTGCTAATCTCAGTTCGCGCTTCACCTCCAGAATTCCGAAGTAAAGCCATCTTCCACGTCATCCTCAGCACCATCTGCTTCAGCTGGTTCAACGCCTACGGAACTTGGGGGAATGCCTGGATTCCGTGCGGAGCCTCGTCGGACAAGGATTGATATGGATGAATTCAAAGCGGAACTATCAGCTATGACGGAGCTTTACCGAGCTTGCATGACGCTCGGAGACAGCAACATCGAGAGGGCGGCATCCACATACCGGACAGCGGCCACCTCCTCCCGTTCTCATACTGTACACTGGGAAGGGAACCTGCAAGTCAGTCATCCATTATCAGTAACGTATTCCCGCAAAGTTTTCATCGGAGGCGTGCCTTGGGACATCCGCGATCATGAGTTGGAACTGACGCTGCGTGACTTCGGACGCTTTGAACTTCTATGGCCGCAGAGCAGAGAGCGCAGGAATTCGATGCACCGTGGAGGCCAACTAGTTCCTCGTGGTTACTGCTATCTAGTCTTCGATGATGAGCGACAAGTCAAGGGGCTGCTGCAGAGATGTGTGCCAAGAGATGGAGCCACTTTCATTCGCTTGGGAAACCGCTCCAGTGATAAAGAAGCACAGGTGAGCTGATGAACGAGTTTTCAAAATTTAGTTTATAGGATATTTTGATAATTGGGGAAATGGAACTTTGTTATTTAAATATGCATAAGATGACTGCTTCGTAGATCGAGATATGCGCTGAGAACCGAGTTGTAGCAAAGCGAAGACGAGTCAATGTATATGCGCATGTCTCCACCATAGACGATTCCCAATTGCATAAATTGTAAGCAAAGACATGAGCGATTTCAGATTTCAGAGATTTTTATCCATGGATATCTAGATACAACTTGGATAGGAAGGTCGTCATATCGAAATGCATGAAATTCTAAATTGATATTTTGGAAGCTGCATGATCGTTGGATTTCAATTAATTTCGTGCAATTTCAGGAAAATCCATGGATGTAGAATTGTTTACCAACGTAAAATCACATTACAATTTATAATTTTTTTAAAACAAATTTAAATTTAAATATATCGTGACAGGAAAGTAATTTCAAGTACTACAAGGAACCTCTTGTAATTCTAAATGATTCTGTTTAGCCGAGTTTGGCTGGATTAACTGATCTGAAGTTGATTTCAATTGTCGTGGGTTGAATTAGTAACTTGCAACTTATAGTTGATATTGCTTGAATTCCTTTTTTTCTATCAGTCATTGGAAGTGCGCGTATTATCGCAGATTAACCGTACATTCTGGTTCCAAGCACTCAATTGACGTCAATTAGTTTAATTCAATGTCTGAATTTGTCGTTTTTTCGTCTTCAGGTAATACCTTGGTGCGTCGCTGACGCCTCGTTCGCTGCTCGAGGTCTTCACTCCACCAATGCCAAGACAACTGTCTTCGTTGGTGCTCTCCATGGAATGATAACCGCCTCCAATCTTGCCACGATAATGAGTGATACCTTTGGCGATGTCATTTGTGCTGCACTTGACACTGACCGCTATAAGTATCCTATCGGTTCTGGGCGTGTTGTTTTTGCGACCAGTGAAAGTTACAAGAAAGCGGTGGAGGCGAACTTCTTACAAGTGAAGACTTCTAAATTCGTCAAAACCATTCAAATCGATCCCTACTTAGAGGATTCCATGTGCTCGGTTTGTTTCTACGCTCCTGGCGTGTACTTCTGTCGTTCAACCAAATGCTTTCAGTACTACTGTCCACCGTGTTGGCAGTCAATGCACGCGAATGGAGATGAAGAACGCGGCAATCATAAGCCACTGAGACGCACTTTCAGAAATCCAATCGACAGGAAATTCATGTGAGGAAAGCGGATGCCTCGGTTGGACGTGACTTGTTTTAACTTTTAAAATCAGAACTGTTATTTTTCATACTTCTATGGAACCCATACTATTTCCCCCCTCGTATCCCAATGACTTTATATCTTTTTTGATAATTGCCTTCCTGCACAGCGCTTTGTGAAGTGATCGAAGGTTTTGTATTTTCAGCCTCTGGTTTATTCAGTTCCCGTCTAACCGATTTGTACACCCGTGAATTTTTAAGAGAATAGTACATCGACTAATTTGATTTCAGATAAAGCCGACTTTGAAAAAAATGGGAGTTCTTTATTCCTTTCGTCTTGGAAATCAGCAGGGGTGAAATTCAATTCGGAAATCACATTCAGAATTCCGAAGTCGTTGGTCATGCTTCCAATACGTAGCTTGACTTCAACATTAAATTAGCGATTTTAGTAAATTCAGTTTCCTAGATGCTAAATTGATTTGAACTTGTGAATAGATGATTGATAAAGCTATGACGATTAATTGAAACAACATCGCCATTCAATTTGAATTAAGGAATTTTACACTAAGAATCTTTGATTGAAAAACTGTCTGGTAGGAGAGATCTCAACGGCTTGGATTGGATTTTCTCTTTAAATGCTGATTGCAATATCCTGTAGATTTTTATATGCAATTTTCGATTTACTTATTTATTCATTTTTAATTTAATTTAATTCAATTAGGCTATTTTTTAATATTTCAGTTTGCTCCGCCGGCTTCATTGCGTTATAGAACTGCATTTACTGCTAAGAGCGATTGTATCACATCACTTGTTGTATTTCATCCAAGAGAACAAGCAAGGCATCTAAAAACGGTGAAGAATTGCAGTAACTAGATTGCTGTCGTTTGTTGCGACGTTTGTTGCCCTCACTGACGAGACGGACATTCAACCCATGTTTTCTTATTGGTAATTGATTTTCCGAATAAGACTGTCGCTTATAAACGGCAACTTCAAAATCCTTTTCTATCATCGCTGATTTTACTAGTTTTACTTATTTTGGGTATTTCTATCAGACACGCTCAAATCCTTATTAGTGTGTCCATTAGATTTTTAAATTTTACATTTTTTCTCCGATTCCATTTTAATGTTATCAGAGAGCGTTGAACTACACCGATTACGTACAGGGTTGTGCATTAAAATTGCATCACCTGATAAAAAGGACATTATCCTATTCTTCCCTTTATACAACTTTTGAAGTAAAAATCAATTTTTCATCTAAGAAACTTCTATTTCAATGAACATACGAATCACTGAGCTTTCATCACTGAAGATGACTTTGCTCCAATCTTCAGCAGTCAAATGCCTATGTTCCTTGCACCAGTCAAGTCTTTTCCTCTTCATGGTGTCAGTAAGAACCAGCGCCTTTAACGGTCGATAAGCTGGTCTATCGTTTTCCAATAGACGACGTCGAACTGTCGATGAGTCAATATCGATATCAAAGTGTTCTCTCAACTCATTAGCGATTTCCAATGAAGAGGCGTGCGGCTTTTCGACTGAGATACGCAGAAGAGCTCTGTCGTCACGCTCGTTAGTCTTTCGTGGACGATGACACAGTTCTCGGTCACTCTGATGTGAGCCTGTTTCTCGGTATCGCTTAATAATCCTGGATACGGTCGATTGTACGAGGCCCAGATCATCCGCTATCTGTCTTGTGCTTTTGTCTGCATGTTCCCACAAGGCTATAATCTTTGCCCTGACTTCATTTGGCGTGTCAGTCATTGTAGAATTCTCAGTATGCACTGAATAGTGGCAAACAAGCAGAACCGATGTATGTTCATTCAAATTTGAAAGTTTGAACTCAAACATTTATAATAGATGAAGACTTGCATTTTGTGACAATAGAAGTCATCCACAGCCTAGAAATCGGTGCAAGGCAATAATCAATCTGCCACTGATACACAAGCTTACATAGAAATTGATTTCAAAGTCTTTGATCACGTGATGCAATTTTAATGCACAACCCTGTATGTCTATTATGCTCTGTTTTACGAAATTACCTTTGACGGAGCTCGGTAACTATCTTTTTCCAAAGCATCGCCAGACGATGTGTCTTTTACACATTTTTTGTGCATTCCAACCTCTAGAATGGAAGTAAGGCTTCGTGCAATGTACAATAATGGCACCACGCAATTCACTTATCTATATCATTGGTTTGGAATCAGTCACTTGTGCAATTTTAAACTTTTCATCGGTCATTCATGCATCAACTTAGTTCCCCCGGATGTGCCAGGACCTTGAGTCAATATCCATTCTAGTCAACTTCAGATAGACAATCTATTTCTATGTTAATTAGTAATAGAGTAATATTGTATTAGCTGGCGTCATGTCCAATCATAGTCTAAATCAGAAGTCGAAATATATGAAAGGGTGTCTCAAACTTCTGTTCAACTCGTTTATACAGCTGTAAAGTTAATTCAGTAATGATTGCATTAGCCGTTTCTCGTATCAACATAATCAATCGAATTTAGGAAATGAGAACATCTGGTCTCTGACGAGTTCGTTCACTGTCATGTCACATATACAATTTATTTGTTCTCCCTTCATCAGAAATAGGGTATAAACCTTTTCGTAGCTGCCCGAAACCATACAGCTGTCAGATTGAAACTGCTTTTGCTGCGACCAATTTTTGTGCACATTCTTGTCCTCATTTGCTGAAAGATGTTACTGATATTTTCCACATATAGGCCTATAGTGTAGTTACATTTTTGCATGTAGTTTAGTACTGTCCTCCTCTAAAACACATTATGCAAAATCAACAATTCAGCAGTCAGAGATTCCTCACATTCCCTTATATAAGTAAATGTGCATCATTATCAAATGATTGGATCTGTAGTCTGTCAAACATTTATCCACCCTTCGTTGGAAATTATAAATCAACGTGAGGAAAATACAAATATATGCAAACTTCCATGTAATGTTGAATCTATATAGTCTGTTGTGGTTGAAGAAATTATTTATGATAATAAACAATAATTGGTGTTATTTATTGTCGTAGGCCTGCAACCATCCACCCAAAAGCAAAATTTATTGTACGGAAGGATATTTTTGCAGATTACTTTGCATGTTTACGCTGCTCTGTGAACTTTTCCATTGTGAAAACTCGTTAAAATTGACAGCATCGAGCATGATTGACAGCATGATCATTTTTCTTCAATTTAGACTGTTTTCTAGGTCTGACCAAAATATGACCCAAAATAATGACAGTTTGTCGCTCATTGACTTATGTCAACACTGACGATCATTAACCAAATTTGTGTTATATTTTCAGACATTTTGTGTGTAGCTTAACGGTAATACTCACTGTTATTATCAGTGTATAGTTTACAGTGCACACAAACTAAAAAAATGAGAAATGGAGGAATTTGAAGCATGTGAGAAACTTTATATATTGGCTATTAAATTAGCATAGGTATGCATAAAGGTTTCAATTCGGCCTGCTGATGAGATTGATGAAACTCTAGCATCATTAAAAATGAAGATCCTTAAATTTGCCGCAGCCAGAGATACGGCTCAGCTTGGCCATCATTAAGGAATATGTAATCACGTGAATATACTAATCAATTGATCATGCAATAATGCATCGATATTCATCACATTGAATATTAATAGGCATCAATTTGCTTTTGAAACTTCAAGGTTATGTTGACAATGCCGTGAAATTACGCAACAATCCTCTCTGCAGGTCCATCGAATAAGCACGTTTTTGCGTTTGATGCAGAAACAGATTATACTTATTGTCATTTTCTGTAGAGGAATTATCTCGATATTCATCCAGACCTATACAGCAGCAGAAAAATTAGTAACCATGATATGATATTGTGCATGATGCCACATAGTCAACATTATTTATCATGTTCATACGGTCGACTCTCGATATAAGCGATCTGTCGATGCAAGCAATAACAACAGCCGGTCCCAAGGTGTCGCTTATATCAAGAGTCGATTGTTTAAAACATTTTTCTATTGTGAAAATGGATGTTATAATGCATCAAAGACAATGCTGCATCATCGATGGTTGACCGCTGATCGTTGGCTTCTAATAGTTGACAATGTCTCGGTACCGCTAGGCTACCTTGACAGTGTAATTCGTAAGATTCGCGGTTTGAATCTACAGCTGTAGCAGGTCTCATTTTGATTCTTTAAGGGATCTGTCAATATACCGACGCCTATTCAAGCAGCTGTAATTCGCATTAACAAACAGCTGCTGTACATTCTAGTCCTATTATCTTGAACAAAGCAAAATGTGATGGGATTTCCTTCGGTAGAGTCTGCATGGGTACGTGCGTCGTAGAATAATAGAAATTTGACAATCTATACTGATAGAGGACTTAGATAGATAACAAGGTCAATAATCAAAACGCATATTCCCAACTTGGAAAACATGATACAAATATAGCATTGATGTGATGTGATAAAATGGCAAAATGAATAAGTACGATGAACGAGAGGTGGCGGATGAGATGTACAAGCAAGTGACATGATAGAACTGATCTAAAGAAAAGACCGTAAATTGTTGCATTGTAAATTGACACACTGTTGATATATATTACAATCATGCATTATAGAATTCATCACCTCACATGCTTTATTGCAAGATAGGCCTACATTTCTTACTAGTCAGGCAGTCAGAACGAGTTTCTGAAGGGAACGTGGTAGAAAGTGAGACTTTCAGCCTATACCTACTACGAATCTGCGCGTCTGAGGAGTTCTACTTGGTTCCTATTCTTGTTAGACACGATCAAAGAAAAACATACACGCATATTTTAATTCAAATCGGACACAGATTGACGTTTTGGGCTAAATTGAAATTTTCTACGTCTAGTAGTTTATTAAGCGAAAAGTACAAAACCCAAAGTCATAATTTCTTTTGAAAAATCAACCATTTAGATTCGACAGGCCTACTGCTCACGGCAGAAACAAGCATTTTAAGCAATTCAATCCACATTGCTGATCAGAAACAGGTTGACAATGCATGCACATCATGCGAAATGACCTAAGGACATTCCATGTCAAAGTTAATCGCTCTACACGTAGAACCGTAGAAAATTTTACTTTGTTTCTCTTTGATCGCATCTGACAAGAAGAGGAACCAGGTAGAACTCGGCACACGTGCAGATTCGCAGTAAGCACAGGGTGTGCATCATTCTGTAAAAGTTTCATTTTGGGCCTCGTTCCCTGCAGAAACACGTTCTGGCTGCCGGAATATGCAATCACAATGTCCATGTTTAATTTCTAATCAAGCTTCCAACATCAGACGTTTTGGGTTCAATTCTGTAATCAGTCAATTTTTTTACTAATTTTGACCTGGTCTTCATACGTGCACAATGCCTGAGTTGCGTCGTGGAAGTAAGAACGACAGTGCTAGTGACTCCATATCTGCCCAAGTCTTCAGAGAGGGAATGGAAAAATTAAGAAATGAGATCATTGATGGCATGCAAAAGTTCAAAGACGAATTTAAAGTTACTATTGAAATAACTATGAAATCAATTATCGAAGAGAAAATTGCACCTCTGAAAGTAAGATTGGCTGAACAGGAGTGTGAGTTGCAAATGCTGAGAGATGTCATAATTGCTCAAGAAAAAAGCAAACTACAACAAGACAGAGAAAAAGTAATGAAAAATCTAATCATCACCGGAATTCGAGAGGAAAAGGGAGAAACCCCTGATGAGGTCGAGGAGAAAGTCGAGGGCGTGTTGAATTCTATTGATGCAGGAGTTCAGCTGGAATCAGTCGAAAGAATTGGAAAGCGTGATGTCAAGTATCCTCGAATGATAAGAGTCGTAACCAAAAGTAAAGATGATCGGATAAAAGCATTGAAAAGAGCAAATACCTTACGTCGATTTCCTCAATATAGAGGGGTGTATGTCAATGCCGACCGATGTTTTCTGGATCGAAAAGAAGATCGACGACTTAGGGAGGTGGCAAGAATGATGAAAGCTTCTCACCCGGAGAAAGACATAAGGATACGAAGAGGCAACATCGTCTCAGGAGATGAAATTGTTGAGGTCGGAAATCCACTGCGTCACCATCCAATCCTTAGTAGAGAATGACTACGACGACAAGCTTTTCAAACTACCGAAGTTGATAAGAAAGTTAAACCCAAATCCAATAACCAAACCCTGCATCACCTACACCTACCTTCATTATCCCTAATAAACTTGAGGTCAATAAAAAATAAACTTGACGAGTTTCGCATTTTTGCAGCGACGCATCAACCAAATATCATATGTATTGTGGAATCATGGCTCAGTGAAGGTATTGACGATGCGTTTGTTCATCTTCCCGATTATAATCTCCACCGAGCAGACAGAGAGCAACAAAAGAAGGGAGGAGGCCTATGCTGTTTTGTTCAAAAATCGTTTAATTCACATGTTGTTGCAAAAAGCATTGAAAACAAGGATGTCGAAATACTAGCCGTGAATTTGACTTACAAGTTAATGAAGTGCATTATGATGGTTTTGTATTTCCCTCATGGATCCTCTCTTAGTGCTGCTAGAATTCAGATCGCATATGATAGCATCATTTCGGTGATAGATCAAATTCTGAATCAACATCCCTCTCACTTCTTAGTAATTGCTGGTGATTTCAATCGTGTTCGAATTGATGTTTTAGAAGCCCTTTACTGCTTGACGAACTTAGTCTCGGTACCAACTAGAGAGTCAGCGATTTTGGATCAGATACTCGTACCTGATGACCACGTCTCATACTATGATGCTCCTTCCATACTTACACCAATCTCTTCAAGTGATCACAGTTGTGTCGTGCTGAGACCAAAACAGCAAATAGTCATTGACCAAACAGTTATTGAGGTGATTGATTTACGAAAATCACATTTGCAAGTGGCTGAATACTATCTTGAGGCGAGTAACTGGAAATCTCTCTTTGAATCTAAAGACCTGAACACTCTGTGTGATACATTTTACAACCGACTGCACGCATCTCTTCAACTTCTGCCACGAAATACCATCAAACGATCTGGGAAAGACCCGCCATGGATGACCAATACCATTACTGTATTGATCAATAAACGTTACGAAGCGTACAGAATCAAAAATTGGACATTATATCACCATTATCGGGACAAAGTTAAGCAAGAGATAAGTGATGCGAAAAAAGCATGGGGAAGACGCGAAATTGAGAATGGCAAGAGGATATGGGATATCTATAAAAGGGTCAAAGGAGATAATAGCGTCTCAGAGAACTGGTTGCCTAATCGCAAACCGAATACATCAATCCGTGATATTCTTGAAGAAATCAAGTACAACCTGGCTGGCAACTACAACTCACCTTTTGAACGCACAGTCAAGCATCCTTCAACACCTAAGCCTTTCATGGTAACTGAAGCTGAAGTGCGTAAACTGTTAAGTCAAGCTATCCACGCAAAGCAGCCGGCCCTGATCAGGTCCCAACACTTGTATGGTCCAAACTTTCTGAAGTGCTCGCAGAACCATTGTCGTACATCTTCAACAAATGCATCGAAGAAGCCGACTTACCAATGCTTTGGAAAGCAGCTGATGTGATCCCCGCCCCAAAAACAAAGCCTCCAAACATAAAAGAGGTTCGGCCAATTTCTCTCCTGGCAATACCTGAGAGGTTATTTGAGAGAATTTTAGTAAGAAGAATGGGCGCTGAATTCCTTTCACGGTACGATGCGTCTCAATTTGCTTACAGACCAAAAGGATCAACCGGTGGCACTCTGATTGAGATTGAGAACTTCATCTCCGATAACCTGCAAAAGCGAACTTCAAAGGCCTGTCATTTATTGACTGTAGATCTGATGAAAGGATTTGACCGTGTCCCTCATGAGATTTTGCTTCACAAGATGAACAACGATGGTTTCAGTGAATTTATGAGTCTTTATCAGCAACTACCTGAAGTCTCGAAAGTTCAGAGTAAAATGGCGATATAATTACAGTTCGTATGCGGCAGTTGAGAATGGAATTCCTCAAGGGTCATCGCTGGGACCATTGATCTTTGGCTATTTCGTGGCTGATATGAGGATAAGACCTGTACAAGAGACTCTACTTGTCAAATATGCAGACGACATATTTCTTTTGGGAGTGATTTCCAAGGATGAAGCGCTGTCTCCAGTGATCAATGCATATCATGAAATTATGGAATGGACTGACAGAAACCAGATGAAGATCAATACTGCAAAATGTCGACAAATGTTCGTATCTGACACTGGAGCATTCGATGGAACAACATTCAAAGTCCATGATGTGCCAATCGAAGAAAAGGTCAAAATTCTTGGAGTTACTTTTGATACTAAGCTACAATGGAAGACACACATGTATGAAACATGCAAAAAGGCATCATCAAGAATATTCGTAATACGTCAGCTAAAGGGATATCTAAGCAAGCCGGAATTAATCAAGATTTATGAGACCTGTGTAAGGAGCATTTTGGAGTATTCTGCACCATTATTCGTAGACCTCGACAAAGAATCAGAAGAGCTACTGGAGAAAACTCAAAGACGATGCCATTCAGCAATTTGTGAAAGCAAAAACTGTGAATGTCCTAATTTCCTTCCACTCTCATATCGACGGAAAATTTTGGGCTTCAGACTATTTCTTCAACTGATCGAAGACAATGCTCACCCATTGAACCATCTTCGAATGCCGGTTATGAGCAACTCAAACAAATTTCGCCTCCCGCACATTCTCTCGGCACGTCGTGAAAAATCATACATCATCTCAATGTCAAAGCTCTACAATGATGGGTTTCAGCTCTGATGAGCTTTCCTTGCATTTGAACTAACTTCATTTGTTAAGACACTATACTCTTACTTTTCATTAATTTGAATTACTTGCTTGTATTTTCCCACGATTTCCAATATTGGGAATTTTTTCATTCAAAATATACGTTTATTATTATTATTATTATTATTATTATCAGTAGAATAACTGCTTTGTCTAAGCCAGAAATGTAATGTCTTTAAAATATGATTTTATACCGTGCTTTATTTTGTGGCTTTGTTCACAGGACGGCTTTTATTACGAACATTTCAAACAATGAGTAAATTTATCATCAAGCAAGAGAATTCTTTAATTGAAAAACGTTTGTTCATCACTTAGTCAAACCAATTCAACTTTTCTATTATTTAACTTATTAGTCAATAATTCTGTGAGCATATTGGAAATGATTTTTGGTAATAATGACATTTATGTTGATTTTGATCATATCTATGCAGTCAAACATTATTAAATCGGACTGGTATGATTAAGAATTCGAAGGATTCTTAGCATTCGAAGTGTTGCATGTAATTAACGAGTATTCTCATCTGATCAATGCAACTGGCATGTTTGGCTTGTAAGTGAAAATGTAGATAGTATAGCGGTGTACCTCACGTAGGGGGTTCACCACTATGCTATTGACCTCAGAAGGCGCAGGACGCCGAGGGCCCGTCACGGTTTTAGTGGAATAAATAAATTTTATTATCACTTTGAGACCAAAATTTTCTTTCCCCAGAGTTGGACATTATGAATTGTCTTTTTGCAAACGGTAAACTATCCCGGTGCATGGTCAATTATGTGAAAGGATACCTTGATGACTGAGTACGCGGACGAGAAGTTGTAGCATTATCATTTTCATTATTGCAAAAAAAACACTTTACCACTACTACTACTTGGAGCATAACTATTGCTTTCCTTCGAGTAGGGTTAGATCGGGGAATAGAGCGCGAGGCCAGCCGCGACTTCATCGTCGCGGCTTCTCATATCACAATACTTTTAATAAAACGGCCGAATTTCATAAGTTTATTTTTCGTCTCAGGCATCCGTTAAAAATGCTAAATGAAAACAATGAAGGATTTATCACAGGAAAATAATTACTGTTGCTACATTTTAAATTACAGCTTGCCGTAAATTAGCTCTATCGGGTAATTTAATCATACCTTTTTCTATTTATTGTAATATGTATTGTTCTTCGTTACAAAATAAATATTATAAGTTTTTTTGTAGACTTATGCAGACTTATAATGTAGACTTATTTATATAAGGCAACTTTTAAAAAATCACACTTGGTCTTCGAAAATTCGTATTTTTGAAGAGCTTTAGTTTATATTCTGTTGCATTACTCTAAGAAAAAAATTTGACAAAGATTAGCCATGTAGGTTACATGCAGCCTGCATTAAAAAGGGTCAAAAAATTGCAACTAGAGAGTTTATCATAAGTAGAGGGCAATTTTCACATAGCAATGACCTAAAAATCGAAAAATATGACCTAGAAAAGCTTGAAATATAACCTAATATGACCTGAAAAATCAAAATGTGACCAAAATGTGACTTAAAAATATTAAATTGTAATTTAATAAGATTTAAAAATCTTAAACCATAACAAATATCATGTTTCCATTTTCAAGCAGAAAGTTAAAAAGTTTGAGTTGCGACAGATAAAACGATTTAGTTCAAGCTTTTAAGCGGCATACCCATTTACAGCTTGTTGTACAAAACAGTAGGCCTAATGTAATTTACTACATTTGATGTTGAAAAAGGTCTGTCTTTGCATGGCATCTTCTTCAATATGGACAAGAACGCACTACCGAAGTACCTATCGGTTGGCTGGCAAGGAAAGGCAGACGACAGACGATCCAATCCTGGCGCCGCCGGCAACATTCACATCTGCAGGCACATTCACATCATCAGACAACATCGTGCTGCTGAGGAAACCAATATTGCGTCATTGCAAGCATCGGTCATTTTCTTTCCCCGCTTTCTGGCAACTCTAGCAGTCTAAAAATATGACTACTACAAAATATAACTAAATATGATCAGACATAGAAAATATGACAAAACGTGACATATCATAAAAAATTGACCTAATCATCAGTGATAATAATTCAGTATGAATATTTAAGATAAGCTTTTGCTGTGTGCATTTCCCCCTGTAGGCTTAGGGACTTTGCATAAGAAAGAATACGAGGATAGTCTGCATAATTAATTCCATTAATGTTTCTATACAGCCACAAATCGTTTGGATCCTTGTCAAAATTAATAATTTGGCTTTGATCAAGCTGTCCCACTGAAAGCCTCAAAATGTAATTTGATTCATGGACATCATAGCAACTACCTAAAAAATGAATATGGTGAAATTCCGAGCCCTTTAATGTTTTTAGAGAAGTTCTTTTCTTTTGCATTTCGTGGCCAAGATATAGGTATATTGTCAATGTTCCACGCACCATTCAATTGGTCTTCGTCTGCTCTAGCCGTAAAATGTCTTTAATTTTAAGTTTCATGCAGGATTTTTGGCGTAAAAAATCACTAGAAATTCACAACACCTCATTTTTGCATGTCAACACGAAAAATATATTTTTTGGATTGCTACCACGCCGCCAATGAACACTCTTGAACCGATTCCGAACAGGAGTAAGGATCTGTGCCCACCAGTGGTTCTTAAACCATGGGTCGCGAGTACCTTGACAGATACAAAAAATAGAGAGATACACCTTTTTTCATTTAGATACACATATTTTCATTTAGATATCCAACCATGGTTCGATGAACCAGATTTCGTTTTATAGTTTCATTTAGAAATATTATATTTATGTAGGTACATGTCGTTTATAATGGCTGGTCTTGCTTGCGAATAAATAGCTTTAATTGAGCGTTTGTCTATATTTAATATATACATTACGAGCCATATATACAAAGGCCATATACTTAATATATATTGTACAAATAAATTTATAGAATAGGTTGGGTCGAGAAGTGTTCACTAGACCAGTAAATGGGTCGCACCTAAAAAAGTTTGAGAACCACTGCTCTACACAAATGGGGTACTCGATGTACACCATTTGCGGCTACAAGGAGCAGACGATGGAGTACATTATAGAATTAAACTGTCCACTTTTTCATTAAACAGGCCTTTAATCATGTCTTCATGGTTTGTCAGACGCTGCTGTGGAGTGGCTTCAAAACCACTCAACATCAAACTTTTTATGTGACTAACTTTTTTGCACATAATTATATTTATATATATATTTATTTATTTATATATATATATTTATATTATATATATATATAATGATTAAAGACAATAACAATATGTTGTCCAATGAATGAAACGGATCAGTGCCACTCCTCTTGAACTTGTAGATAGTGTAATTTATGCAGTTTGACCTTTGTAAATATGTAGATTTCTATGCTTCTATTCTGCCTGTAAAGTGGTTTGCAAGTAGATCAGTTGAACTGTTTTTATCGAGAGTAATTTTGTATATACATGTCTTCATTGCGTTGTTTGTAATTGGTCGAGTCCGCTGAAGATGGAACCTGAGATGTTCCGAAACATGCTCGGTTGATAGAAAAACATTGTTTTTTCTCTCTAAAAATGTATATATATATATATATATATATATATATATATATAAGGTTTTATAGACGCTCAATTTTTCGAAGAACAAAAATAAGAGAGATTCCTTCATATTTCTTCATATGAAGAAATTGACTATTTCAAATTTTGATAAAACGCACAAATATGTAGACATGCATGTGCTAGTATTTCTAAAAGCTTCTATTCATTGATCACTATAAAATTGAAATAATGAATTTATTTTTTATGAGAGGGCCAGGCCTACATCATGTACATTCATCAGAGTTGGGCGAGCTTCGACTTAATTACTTGCGCACGGCATTGCAGTTTAGTGAACCCAAGTGTGCTCTGGAGCGCGGTGCGCAAAGTCGGAGTGCACATGCCCGTCTCTGGTATTCACAGACCCCCACCCACCCGAAATTCCTAGATCCGCCACTGTTTCCCAAGATTTTCTAGATTCCAAACTACTGAAATCACATCATTTTCAGACTGTTGTACAGAAGCAAGTCAGCAGTGTGTGATGTGTCTTTGATCTTCTGTTAACAGTTCATAAACAGTTATGTAGTGTTGGTAACAAAGTTTCTTACATACGACAGTTGGTCATTTTTCAAGTCAATTGTAAATAAAGTTTGATGAACATGAACTGAAGGTCATATCAACAGTTAACAACGTATGAATTGGCAGTTTACCTCACAGAAGTTGGCAGTTGTAATTAACAATGTTTCAATTCGTCAACACTTCCACCTAACATTGATATTTTCCACCAAATTTATTTGTACCATTTGACCACAATCAAAATGTTGAATATTAATACAAAATTGGCGGTATGAAATCCAAAACAGCACTCTCAATAAACGCGAAGGAAATGACATTGTAAATTTCCAGCGGTAGCGAAGTATTAGGATTTTCGGTGAATTCAAATGTATCATTATCGCCATTCAATTTATCAACAATATATTCGCTTGCACTAGGAAAAGTTATAACAATAATAAAAAGACATAAGCAAAAAAAATGTCAGAAAACCTAAGAATGTGCTGAGTTAGGTAAACATCTCCTTGACATTTATTGGCTGGTACATCAAAAGAACTCGCTTAAGTGTCATAGAAACAATTGGTGAAGTGGGCAGGTAATTCGCTGAATGCGAATGATTTACCGAGGAAGGCAGAGTGACTCCAAAATACCTCACCGGACCATTCAAGCCATTAGATATTTATTACAGGAACATAAACGGTTCGTGCATCCGCAATGGGTAAGCAAAATAATATGGCTGGAGCACGGTCTGCCCTTGAGTCCCTCAGAGAATCGGTTGATACGTACCTCCAAAATCCGCTTCTTGTCACATACATTACATGACGAAAATTATATTTGCAGTTCCTACCACCAGAGTAACCACCGGTGCGCAAATCGTCAACATATTAATATGGTAAACATAATGCATGGCAACCTCTTTACTACATGATTCGTGTTCCATCGCAGCACACAAGAGTACAACTGAATCTAAGCAACTGATGAGAGATCATTCCATTGAGATAATGATAGAGAAACTGTATTAACCAATGACAAAACGTATGAATAGTAATTAACCAGTGCTCATCCTGACAGGTTCCTTCTATCACTCGCTCAACCACTCACCAGTCATTTAACTCTATCCATGCCAATCAAGTAGTCATGCTAATTTACCCGTATTTTTTATTCCACATTCTTATTTCCTAAGTCCATTTCATAATCATGTCCCGCTAGTCCGCTACTGAATTTTCCTATGTGACATTGCATCTGTGTGATACACTCATATTTTATTCACAACAAGGTAATAAAATATGCTGTTTGATATAGCGATATACGCATGAAATCTAAAGTGTAGTAGGTCTAGCACTGAGTAAATAATATTGAAACGAGTGATCTCATTCGTCTCATCAGTGGCACAAGGAATAGCCCGCGAAAAGGCTCGCGGGCCACCAATTCTAAAAGGCAGTATTAGGCTTAATAATCTTTTATTCCGTACTTTTAAGTGCACTTAAGGGCTGCTGTACCGTACGTCCTATAGTGGTCGTATTATAAAACAAATTTTAAATGTATATGTATACAGCAGTATTGCACGCAGCTCTACAATTCATGTGAGTATTGAAGAACGAATAAGCCTTCAACAAATCATGGAAGCTTTTATATCGTGCAATTAAACGGCAATGACTTCATTAGTGATATGACTGGCATACCTTTATTTCATCGAAAAACAGCGGTCTGTAAGTGCAGTGTAACTATCCGCCTATAGGCCGCATAAGAAAAATTTGATCATGCTGCATGTACATACGTGCACATTATGTCACCGAAACATAAACAGTTTTCAAAAACCGTGCATGGGCTGCACATATGGTAGTTGCGTGCTGATGCCAATCGAGTACAAAATATCATGGGTATGGCAATATACAAATGAAATTCAGCAAGAATATTTGATAAAATGTTGGCCTGTCAAAATCATGCGGTTAGATCATGCGGATCGGCGTTATACCGGCCGGTTCCAACCCTGGTGCTCATATCTGAGGTTATTAAAGCTCTGTACTTCGTTATGTCTTTTTAGCAAATGGTAGAATGATCTTTGGAAAGTACATGTAATTGCTCTATACTTTGATTGACATACATTAAAGTTTATTTAAATTCTCACATTCATTGCATTAGTATGCTCGTGATAATCCAAAAATGACAACTTGGTCTGCAGCGTATTCCACGGTTGTCCATTTTGTCTAATCGCCATTGGTCATCTACTTCCTATTCATTGGTGTATCGAGGAAACAAAGATGAAATTCAGAAATAATTATATAAAACACAGCGAATCTTACTATCAAATTATCCAATGCGTCGGCTTCACGGCTTGCATAGGGCTACAGAAGGAAAAGCAATGCTAGGAGGACAATACAGTAACATGACAATCTGAAATTCAGAAGGCACTGCATCTAGTCATAGAAATGGCAACGCAGAAAGGAGGATTCTTTACTTTCTTAAAAGATATCCTATCTTTTGACATGTTGTGTATTTGATTCCATGTTGTTCAATGTCACATTCCTTACCGGTGATTCTCTTGAAAGGAACTGATGAAAGACATCGAGATTACAAAATGGTTGTTCTACTTTGCATTCATGATAAATATTGAGAAGATCGTCTAAATAGGATCATTTTTTGTTTCAGGGCATGCATGACGCTTACGGTACGTTTCGCGAACCTTTCATCTGACAGTGATTCACTATCATACGGACAAAGTTTTCAAATTTGAGTGTACTGCATGTTTTAAAAACATTGCCGTACATTTTCATTTAAACGGTTGTCACAATTTCGTTAGGCCATATCAAAAGAAATGGTCAAGAAACTCACATCATCGTCAATCTTATGAGATTTGCTCAACGAAAATAGGAAACTACCTCATATTATTTGAAATTAGATTATTTAGCAATAACACAGGCTCCGGAATGGTTCCACAGCCTTCAATTGCTACACAGGGTTTACGTAAATAGGAAAAATGGCCGGCAAATTTTCAGATCGGTTAACCGGTCAAGAGATTTTTATTCCTTCCCTTTTAGAGTAACGATTATCGCAGTCGATTGAATGATTCCGACAAAATTCATAGCTATCAACGAAATGTTGAAATTTTACGCCTTGACGCAACTTAATATGTGGATAGATTTTACATGGTCAACTCTATTTCATCACACCACGTCTTGAATGCATTTAATTCAGGGCTGTAAGCTATCCGTATGATAACTGGAACGGTGCACCGAAAATTTCAAAAAGTCACACTGAAGCACTTATTCAAGTAAGGGCGAAGTACATTTTGTCTCGCGCTATAGATTGTCGTGTGGTAATCAATTAAGAATTCAAGATCTTGAAGACATGTACTCTCAATCCTTCATGGCAATTGTCTATATTTTCTAGAATTCAATACAATCTTCAATGAATATTAGCAAAATTCTAATACTGTTAAAGAATTTGAAGCAGACTTGCGTAGACCTATATTTTTCCAATACTTGCAAGTGACTGTCATCATGCATTACTCGTACGTGACAGTCAAACTGAGTTGAAGCCTCTAATTAAGTTCTTTAATAAAGCTAGATGAAAACAGAAATTATGCGCACCAAAAAAACAGTAAAGTAATTGCAGTGACTGAGTTACTATGTCAGTGGCGGACGAAACGTTGGGTTTTTAATTGATTCGCATGTAGCACAGGTAGAGCTTATTTCTAAGTCTTCTTTCAAAATACTTCAACACATCAAGAAATGTTGAAAGATTCGAAGCAATGTCACCGTTATCAGTAGATTACATTGCAAGAAAGTCAACATCACGACGCAGTTTGTCTTCAAGCAGTCTCTCTGTAATGTTAAAATGTTTCAGGATGTCGAAAAAATCTTTCGAACGGATTGCTGGCGGCGGCTAGAATGCTAAGATGGCTAATATCTTAGCAAAATGGTCAACAACAGGGTGCGCAGTATTCACCATGAGATTCCGGAATTCTGAGGTCACGTAAATTGAGATTTTGTGACCTACAAAGATTTATCATGAATTTAAACCATCTAATTTTCGTTACTATTTCAAATTTTTCTGTACATATGGAAATGCATGGGTTATTTTATGACATAGCCATGATTTTCAAAAGGCTTCATTGTCATGATATAGAAATTTAAAGTTCGAAATGAAGTGACAGACAGAATTGAATAATGCTCTCCTGGTTGGACCAATTACACTATATGCTTAAAATATTCTTCTTTCCAATTTGCTTTGACAACAGATGAAATGAATTAGTCATAATCTAAACTATGTAGCTAAATATCAATTTCATCGAAATTCGTGCATTTCGATGGGCCGGCCTAAGATCTGGTGCAAGCAGAAGAGCCGGTTTAATTCAAAATGCATAACACGAAAAACATCTCGTCAAATGCATTATACTTGTAAACATATTTATTAATATTCTACTAATATAAGTCTATATAAGTATACTATTATAAGTCTGTACATAGGGAAAAATAGAGGCGCAAAATAATTATTTCTCAAGTCAAGCACAATATGTAGAGTATGGTTCAGTGTAAAAGAATGAAATGTCATCCTAATTATCTGTCATTTCCAAAAATGTATCAAAACATCCGCAGTTTTAATGATGTATCTCAGCAACAGGTTATTAGTAGGGAAGCAAGCTCATTAGTCCTTATGTAAACTGAAGTATGGCCGAGGTTCTATTTGTTACAGCCATGTCTGTAATGTATCTTAATGTCATGATAATGCAGCAGCTGACGAATTTATCGGCGACAGTAAAATGCTTGCACACAGTAAGGAAGTGTCCTTGTGATGATCAAATTAATCCTCATACTAAATAGTCTTGAAAAAACTGTTCAAACCTCTTAGTGAACAGTACGTTGCGATTAAATTTAAGCAACATAATCAGGGCAAAATGCGACGAGTTGCATAAGCCAAACCAGGCCCAAAAACCAGATCTGATCTACACGGGGGCATGACCCCAAAGGAGAGAAAGTTGATGTGAACATCATCAACCATGAGAAGACTTGAATTGATAATATCTGTATTTGTAGTTTAAATGATTGTTGTTATTTAAGTTAATTTATTATATAATGAAAGACTCTGGTGCATGATAATGCAAACTCCTGTATATCTGCATATCTATACATTTTCTTACAATGATCAACTATCGCATATGCCAATACATGAAATCACAAGTTGCATAATTATTAGAAAAAGCATTATGAATATGATGATGTAGCCTAATTTTCTTTGAATGTATTGCATGCATATCAGACGATTTAAGACACTGCATGAAGCCTTTTTCTATGACAAGAAGTTTGAGTATTAAATCACTATATGATCTTGCAGTGCATTATCACTTCACAAAGAGAACATTAATTTAGAAAATCCAATCATTTTTCTATTGGTACTGCATCGAGAGGGTTCAACAAAAGAAAGATATCGTGTGAGAATAAGAAGAATAAGAATAAATGATATATATTTTCCAAATGAAGATGATTCTTTCACAGGCATTTTAGGATTCAAATATTTCATATGAATTGTTGTTTCCAAATGCAAATTAATCATGTAAACCTGACATCAAAGCAATCCTGACACTGCTATAGTATAGGAAAAGTAAGTAAGTAAAGACGCATGTCTGTAGTGCACAGCACCCATTTAATGAAAATCGTGAGGTGTATAAACGAGAGTTTACAGTCAGAAGATAAGCATTCACTTAACAATATTCAAATTAACTTTAAAAACAAATCATAGCGAGAATCCAGTGTTAAATAATTTTGTCATACTAATAATAAAACTTTTGCTACGCAAAGCGGAAGTTACATTTGGCAGACGAAACTTATCAGAGAAAGTCATTATGGGTAATCAAATGGTGCAAAGGATGAGATGAATTAGGATAAATGTCCTGAAAAAGCTTGAATCCCAGCACTTTCCTTCGATATGAAAGCGGCATGAACAACGAACATGAGCACTGATTACCACAAATTATTCGATGAGCACGATTTTGTATGCGCTATGTGTTACCATTGGAAAATTCGTTGAGGTTGGTAAAAAGGAGAGCAGCATACTCCAAGATACTTCTCACGAAGGCATTATAGACGATGATGAGTTGTTCTTTAAGTAAATAGTCCTTCAGCTGCCGAAGCACATAGAGTCTGGTGGAAGCTCTCTTACGCATGTTGTTGAAATGTTGGGTCCATCGTAAATTTTCGTCAAACAAAGCACCGAAAATTTTAGCGTTTTCTCTAACTCTGATGGCTGGTATTTGATATTAGACTCTGTTCAGTGATCTGTTGAAGGCAGGGTTGGCTTTTTGCCGGCTAAAACTGGTTTTTGCCACTAAGTGGTAAAAACCAGGTAAAAACCGGCAAAAACTGGTAAAAACCTACTAAAACTAAAATTCCGAAAAATCAGTCTATTTCTTCACGAAATGATCGACAGTAAGTTGGGGTTTAAGTATTACGGTGCATGCGGGTTTGCAGTTTGCAACTCTTATCTTCCAAAACATGACATTCACTCTGTGATGGAACCACATGACATGTTTTTATAACGAACGACAAACGATGTTGTCTTTCTTTACGATTGCTCTGCCCTTTTCTTGTGATTTAAGAACAAATGTAGACTTCAGCACCATTTTGGCTCTTTGGTTCATGTAACAGAAGTTGTTAGATACTCGTAGAATTATCATCAAATGAATGAAAAAATGAAAATAAATATATGAATATGACTGGTTTATACATAGAATTAAATTGAGAAAACCACTTTCTTCATGTGGACGAGCTTCAATAATCCCACTGTCATTCCTCTGTGTTGAGTGTTCAGCAAGAATGTGGAGTGTATTTTAAGCTGAGGCTTCATCAGATCTAGATTCGAACCCAGGTCTCATGAACGCAGAGAAAACACTCTATCAAAAAGTCTCTGCACCGGAAAATCTCACCTCCCAAATCAACCAATGTACAACAGTCACTTAGAATGCATTTCTACTTTTTTAGAAATAAAATAAATGTACTATTGCTTGTGATTGTAGCAGGAAATCATGATTTGTAAGAACAAATAATAATTAAATAACATAGTTCGCATCAGCAATCTTGATAAAGTTAGGAATAGTGTATGTCTGAAGAGCTTCAGTTATAATCTCAACAAAAGAACATGTCGAGTAAGCTGTAAAATTAATCATGTTAATAGAATCTGAGAGCGACAAACAATTTTGACATTATTGTTAGATACAAGTTTGTTTAAAGTTATTGAAATTTCCATATTTTGAGCTCAAATCAAAACTTTACTTTCGGTTTTAAATTCATTTAACATAACATTCTCTAAATATGTGAGGGTAAATTACCATGACATGAAAAATGTCGAAGGGCAAAATTTTTTGATCTAGTCCTTTTGGGAGTGCAGGATAAATTTCATAGTAATATTCGTGTAATCACAACGGGTATGGGACATTTGCCACAGATTTAGAAGACAAGCTATTCTATGAGATCAGCAGGGAGGTTAATAGCAGAAATCCGAGGCCATATTTCTACATTTTCCTACCCTTCTAGCTTCATGGAATGCCTGTTTTCGATCTTTTATATAGAGCCAAGTGATTTCCATCCAGCATGGACGTTTGTTGCATCTTACAATGAATGAAATTCGTAAAGCAACAAAATGCGTGCACACTTAAAAGAATAATGCACAACAGCTTTATAATAATATTTTTAATAATAATTCATATTCTTACACCTACCCGCATTCTGTGCTCTTTTTTTTTTTTTTTTTTTTTTTTTTTTTTTTTTTTTTTTTTTTTTTTTTTTTTTTTTTTTTTTTTTTTTTTTTTTTTTTTTTTTTTTTTTTTTTTTTTTTTTTTTTTTTTATTTTTTTTTTTTTTTTTTTTTTTTTTTTTTTTTTTTTTTTTTTTTTTTTTTTTTTTTTTTTTTTTTTTTTTTTTTTTTTTTTTTTTTTTTTTTTTTTTTTTTTTTTTTTTTTTTTTTTTTTTTTTTTTTTTTTTTTTTTTTTTTTTTTTTTTTTTTTTTTTTTTTTTTTTTTTTTTTTTTTTTTTTTTTTTTTTTTTTTTTTTTTTTTTTTTTTTTTTTTTTTTTTTTTTTTTTTTTTTTTTTTTTTTTTTTTTTTTTTTTTTTTTTTTTTTTTTTTTTTTTTTTTTTTTTTTTTTTTTTTTTTTTTTTTTTTTTTTTTTTTTTTTTTTTTTTTTTTTTTTTTTTTTTTTTTTTTTTTTTTTTTTTTTTTTTTTTTTTTTTTTTTTTTTTTTTTTTTTTTTTTTTTTTTTTTTTTTTTTTTTTTTTTTTTTTTTTTTTTTTTTTTTTTTTTTTTTTTTTTTTTTTTTTTTTTTTTTTTTTTTTTTTTTTTTTTTTTTTTTTTTTTTTTTTTTTTTTTTTTTTTTTTTTTTTTTTTTTTTTTTTTTTTTTTTTTTTTTTTTTTTTTTTTTTTTTTTTTTTTTTTTTTTTTTTTTTTTTTTTTTTTTTTTTTTTTTTTTTTTTTTTTTTTTTTTTTTTTTTTTTTTTTTTTTTTTTTTTTTTTTTTTTTTTTTTTTTTTTTTTTTTTTTTTTTTTTTTTTTTTTTTTTTTTTTTTTTTTTTTTTTTTATTTTTTTTTTTTTTTTTTTTTTTTTTTTTTTTTTTTTTTTTTTTTTTTTTTTTTTTTTTTTTTTTTTTTTTTTTTTTTTTTTTTTTTTTTTTTTTTTTTTTTTTTTTTTTTTTTTTTTTTTTTTTTTTTTTTTTTTTTTTTTTTTTTTTTTTTTTTTTTTTTTTTTTTTTTTTTTTTTTTTTTTTTTTTTTTTTTTTTTTTTTTTTTTTTTTTTTTTTTTTTTTTTTTTTTTTTATTTTTTTTTTTTTTTTTTTTTTTTTTTTTTTTTTTTTTTTTTTTTTTTTTTTTTTTTTTTTTTTTTTTTTTTTTTTTTTTTTTTTTTTTTTTTTTTTTTTTTTTTTTTTTTTTTTTTTTTTTTTTTTTTTTTTTTTTTTTTTTTTTTTTTTTTTTTTTTTTTTTTTTTTTTTTTTTTTTTTTTTTTTTTTTTTTTTTTTTTTTTTTTTTTTTTTTTTTTTTTTTTTTTTTTTTTTTTTTTTTTTTTTTTTTTTTTTTTTTTTTTTTTTTTTTTTTTTTTTTTTTTTTTTTTTTTTTTTTTTTTTTTTTTTTTTTTTTTTTTTTTTTTTTTTTTTTTTTTTTTTTTTTTTTTTTTTTTTTTTTTTTTTTTTTTTTTTTTTTTTTTTTTTTTTTTTTTTTTTTTTTTTTTTTTTTTTTTTTTTTTTTTTTTTTTTTTTTTTTTTTTTTTTTTTTTTTTTTTTTTTTTTTTTTTTTTTTTTTTTTTTTTTTTTTTTTTTTTTTTTTTTTTTTTTTTTTTTTTTTTTTTTTTTTTTTTTTTTTTTTTTTTTTTTATTTTTTTTTTTTTTTTTTTTTTTTTTTTTTTTTTTTTTTTTTTTTTTTTTTTTTTTTTTTTTTTTTTTTTTTTTTTTTTTTTTTTTTTTTTTTTTTTTTTTTTTTTTTTTTTTTTTTTTTTTTTTTTTTTTTTTTTTTTTTTTTTTTTTTTTTTTTTTTTTTTTTTTTTTTTTTTTTTTTTTTTTTTTTTTTTTTTTTTTTTTTTTTTTTTTTTTTTTTTTTTTTTTTTTTTTTTTTTTTTTTTTTTTTTTTTTTTTTTTTTTTTTTTTTTTTTTTTTTTTTTTTTTTTTTTTTTTTTTTTTTTTTTTTTTTTTTTTTTATTTTTTTTTTTTTTTTTTTTTTTTTTTTTTTTTTTTTTTTTTTTTTTTTTTTTTTTTTTTTTTTTTTTTTTTTTTTTTTTTTTTTTTTTTTTTTTTTTTTTTTTTTTTTTTTTTTTTTTTTTTTTTTTTTTTTTTTTTTTTTTTTTTTTTTTTTTTTTTTTTTTTTTTTTTTTTTTTTTTTTTTTTTTTTTTTTTTTTTTTTTTTTTTTTTTTTTTTTTTTTTTTTTTTTTTTTTTTTTTTTTTTTTTTTTTTTTTTTTTTTTTTTTTTTTTTTTTTTTTTTTTTTTTTTTTTTTTTTTTTTTTTTTTTTTTTTTTTTTTTTTTTTTTTTTTTTTTTTTTTTTTTTTTTTTTTTTTTTTTTTTTTTTTTTTTTTTTTTTTTTTTTTTTTTTTTTTTTTTTTTTTTTTTTTTTTTTTTTTTTTTTTTTTTTTTTTTTTTTTTTTTTTTTTTTTTTTTTTTTTTTTTTTTTTTTTTTTTTTTTTTTTTTTTTTTTTTTTTTTTTTTTTTTTTTTTTTTTTTTTTTTTTTTTTTTTTTTTTTTTTTTTTTTATTTTTTTTTTTTTTTTTTTTTTTTTTTTTTTTTTTTTTTTTTTTTTTTTTTTTTTTTTTTTTTTTTTTTTTTTTTTTTTTTTTTTTTTTTTTTTTTTTTTTTTTTTTTTTTTTTTTTTTTTTTTTTTTTTTTTTTTTTTTTTTTTTTTTTTTTTTTTTTTTTTTTTTTTTTTTTTTTTTTATTTTTTTTTTTTTTTTTTTTTTTTTTTTTTTTTTTTTTTTTTTTTTTTTTTTTTTTTTTTTTTTTTTTTTTTTTTTTTTTTTTTTTTTTTTTTTTTTTTTTTTTTTTTTTTTTTTTTTTTTTTTTTTTTTTTTTTTTTTTTTTTTTTTTTTTTTTTTTTTTTTTTTTTTTTTTTTTTTTTTTTTTTTTTTTTTTTTTTTTTTTTTTTTTTTTTTTTTTTTTTTTTTTTTTTTTTTTTTTTTTTTTTTTTTTTTTTTTTTTTTTTTTTTTTTTTTTTTTTTTTTTTTTTTTTTTTTTTTTTTTTTTTTATTTTTTTTTTTTTTTTTTTTTTTTTTTTTTTTTTTTTTTTTTTTTTTTTTTTTTTTTTTTTTTTTTTTTTTTTTTTTTTTTTTTTTTTTTTTTTTTTTTTTTTTTTTTTTTTTTTTTTTTTTTTTTTTTTTTTTTTTTTTTTTTTTTTTTTTTTTTTTTTTTTTTTTTTTTTTTTTTTTTTTTTTTTTTTTTTTTTTTTTTTTTTTTTTTTTTTTTTTTTTTTTTTTTTTTTTTTTTTTTTTTTTTTTTTTTTTTTTTTTTTTTTTTTTTTTTTTTTTTTTTTTTTTTTTTTTTTTTTTTTTTTTTTTTTTTTTTTTTTTTTTTTTTTTTATTTTTTTTTTTTTTTTTTTTTTTTTTTTTTTTTTTTTTTTTTTTTTTTTTTTTTTTTTTTTTTTTTTTTTTTTTTTTTTTTTTTTTTTTTTTTTTTTTTTTTTTTTTTTTTTTTTTTTTTTTTTTTTTTTTTTTTTTTTTTTTTTTTTTTTTTTTTTTTTTTTTTTTTTTTTTTTTTTTTTTTTTTTTTTTTTTTTTTTTTTTTTTTTTTTTTTTTTTTTTTTTTTTTTTTTTTTTTTTTTTTTTTTTTTTTTTTTTTTTTTTTTTTTTTTTTTTTTTTTTTTTTTTTTTTTTTTTTTTTTTTTTTTTTTTTTTTTTTTTTTTTTTTTTTTTTTTTTTTTTTTTTTTTTTTTTTTTTTTTTTTTTTTTTTTTTTTTTTTTTTTTTTTTTTTTTTTTTTTTTTTTTTTTTTTTTTTTTTTTTTTTTTTTTTTTTTTTTTTTTTTTTTTTTTTTTTTTTTTTTTTTTTTTTTTTTTTTTTTTTTTTTTTTTTTTTTTTTTTTTTTTTTTTTTTTTTTTTTTTTTTTTTTTTTTTTTTTTTTTTTTTTTTTTTTTTTTTTTTTTTTTTTTTTTTTTTTTTTTTTTTTTTTTTTTTTTTTTTTTTTTTTTTTTTTTTTTTTTTTTATTTTTTTTTTTTTTTTTTTTTTTTTTTTTTTTTTTTTTTTTTTTTTTTTTTTTTTTTTTTTTTTTTATTTTTTTTTTTTTTTTTTTTTTTTTTTTTTTTTTTTTTTTTTTTTTTTTTTTTTTTTTTTTTTTTTTTTTTTTTTTTTTTTTTTTTTTTTTTTTTTTTTTTTTTTTTTTTTTTTTTTTTTTTTTTTTTTTTTTTTTTTTTTTTTTTTTTTTTTTTTTTTTTTTTTTTTTTTTTTTTTTTTTTTTTTTTTTTTTTTTTTTTTTTTTTTTTTTTTTTTTTTTTTTTTTTTTTTTTTTTTTTTTTTTTTTTTTTTTTTTTTTTTTTTTTTTTTTTTTTTTTTTTTTTTTTTTTTTTTTTTTTTTTTTTTTTTTTTTTTTTTTTTTTTTTTTTTTTTTTTTTTTTTTTTTTTTTTTTTTTTTTTTTTTTTTTTTTTTTTTTTTTTTTTTTTTTTTTTTTTTTTTTTTTTTTTTTTTTTTTTTTTTTTTTTTTTTTTTTTTTTTTTTTTTTTTTTTTTTTTTTTTTTTTTTTTTTATTTTTTTTTTTTTTTTTTTTTTTTTTTTTTTTTTTTTTTTTTTTTTTTTTTTTTTTTTTTTTTTTTTTTTTTTTTTTTTTTTTTTTTTTTTTTTTTTTTTTTTTTTTTTTTTTTTTTTTTTTTTTTTTTTTTTTTTTTTTTTTTTTTTTTTTTTTTTTTTTTTTTTTTTTTTTTTTTTTTTTTTTTTTTTTTTTTTTTTTTTTTTTTTTTTTTTTTTTTTTTTTTTTTTTTTTTTTTTTTTTTTTTTTTTTTTTTTTTTTTTTTTTTTTTTTTTTTTTTTTTTTTTTTTTTTTTTTTTTTTTTTTTTTTTTTTTTTTTTTTTTTTTTTTTTTTTTTTTTTTTTTTTTTTTTTTTTTTTTTTTTTTTTTTTTTTTTTTTTTTTTTTTTTTTTTTTTTTTTTTTTTTTTTTTTTTTTTTTTTTTTTTTTTTTTTTTTTTTATTTTTTTTTTTTTTTTTTTTTTTTTTTTTTTTTTTTTTTTTTTTTTTTTTTTTTTTTTTTTTTTTTTTTTTTTTTTTTTTTTTTTTTTTTTTTTTTTTTTTTTTTTTTTTTTTTTTTTTTTTTTTTTTTTTTTTTTTTTTTTTTTTTTTTTTTTTTTTTTTTTTTTTTTTTTTTTTTTTTTTTTTTTTTTTTTTTTTTTTTTTTTTTTTTTTTTTTTTTTTTTTTTTTTTTTTTTTTTTTTTTTTTTTTTTTTTTTTTTTTTTATTTTTTTTTTTTTTTTTTTTTTTTTTTTTTTTTTTTTTTTTTTTTTTTTTTTTTTTTTTTTTTTTTTTTTTTTTTTTTTTTTTTTTTTTTTTTTTTTTTTTTTTTTTTTTTTTTTTTTTTTTTTTTTTTTTTTTTTTTTTTTTTTTTTTTTTTTTTTTTTTTTTTTTTTTTTTTTTTTTTTTTTTTTTTTTTTTTTTTTTTTTTTTTTTTTTTTTTTTTTTTTTTTTTTTTTTTTTTTTTTTTTTTTTTTTTTTTTTTTTTTTTTTTTTTTTTTTTTTTTTTTTTTTTTTTTTTTTTTTTTTTTTTTTTATTTTTTTTTTTTTTTTTTTTTTTTTTTTTTTTTTTTTTTTTTTTTTTTTTTTTTTTTTTTTTTTTTTTTTTTTTTTTTTTTTTTTTTTTTTTTTTTTTTTTTTTTTTTTTTTTTTTTTTTTTTTTTTTTTTTTTTTTTTTTTTTTTTTTTTTTTTTTTTTTTTTTTGTTTTCAGTTAGTTTTCAGTTAGTTTTCAGTTAGTTTTCAGTTAGTTTTCAGTCAGTTTTCAGCTAGTTTCAGTTATTTTTCAGTTAGCTTTCAGTTAGTTCTCACTTGGTTTACAGTCATTCTCATTTAGTTTTCATCTAGTTTTCAGCTAGTTTTCAGTTGTTTCAGTTATTTTTCAGTTAGTTTTCAGCGATTTTTCAGTAATTTTTTCAGTTATTTTTTCTTTTCTTTTTTCTTTTTTCTTTATTATCTCCTTTATTTTTTTCTTTTATTTTTTCTTTATTTTTTTTGTTTAGTATTTTTCTTTTACTTTTTCTTTCATTTTTTCTTTTCTTTGTCTTTGTTCTTTTATTTTTTGTTATTTT
>CAJQUW010003097.1:0-41557 GCA_907163375.1 Prostheceraeus crozeri | reverse complement strand
GATAAGGGGGAGAATCGAAGAAACACAAAGCCGAATTGATACTCTGCATCGTATTAGCTCTACAAATATGTTGTCTTCCTTCGTTTTGACTTGTTTCTAGTCACTGTGGAATTTCGTTTGCGCTTTCTTGCTTTCACTCGACGTCTAGATTTAGAACGTGCTGCTGAACGTCCCCGCCCCTCCATCGCCTGTGCGCCCTCTAACGCCCGCAGCTCCTTCCTCTCCGTCACCTCCGATCCCAGCCGCAGCTCCTTCCTCCGCGACACCTCCTATCCCCGCCGCAGCTCCTTCCTCTCCTGCTACAGTTCCCAAGGCCCCTCTCCCAGTGCGAGAGTACAATGTCGACCTCGACGCAACGACGTAGGAAGACATTGAGTCCAAACTACACCGTTGCCAAGAGCGTCTGAAGGAGTCCGAGGCTCGTGAGTCTCAGCTAACGGAGGACAACAGAGGTTTGGTTGAGTCCTTACAAAATATAACTCAATCAAACCTCCTGTTGGCCTCGCAAGTGACAAACATTCAAAGGCATGATAAAGAGACATTGGTGCACATCGAGTGCAGAGATATTGCAATTAGAAAGGCGAGACTAACGAGAATGGACGACTTGGGTGACTGCAGTGAAAGCTGCAGCCACTTGAAGCTGTATCACAATGGTATTGTGAAATGTGCGAAGCTCTGACTTTATCTTTTATTTTGAAAAATTAATTACTGAAAATTTTATGTGTTTTCCCTTTACAACAGATCGGAACATATGGTAATTGGCTGGTGGTGCCGCTGACGTCATTAGATGATAGATGTATATAAGGGCTTGCTAATTTCAATCCTCATCAATAATCATGGTTGTCTGTACCAAGTGTGGAAAAGTGTTCACTCTCATAGGCAATTTGCAACGTCATGAAACATTTTGTAAGTTAGGAAAAACTTATCAATGTAGCAAGTGTCCATATAAGACGAATAGGACAGATAATGTTAAGAGGCATAAACTTGTATGCAATAATAAACCGAATGATAGCATATCAGAGTCAAATTCAAATAATCAAAATAGATCTACTTCTAAGCCAACAACCATCGCTTCAACTAACATACAAAGCTTTATGCAATATTGCTCTCGGTGTGGCAAAACGTAGAACTCTACAAGTAGATTTCGACAGCATATGAATGTACATAATACAAATAGTGAGATGAATATGCATAATAACTATGGAACTGTTAGTCTCAGCGAAAGCGCACTCAATGGCCATGCACGTGTGTATGATATCACGCCAACAACACCTACTATGGACATAACATCGTTCTTAGAAAGCATGCGTTCCATGTTAGGGAATTTAGTGTCTGACTTACTAAGGAACTATCAATTGCGCGGTCGTCTGATTGCACAAATTCGTTATGTCCGTTCTAATCCTCAAGAAGAAGAAACTTTTCTCGCACACTTTACCTCATCATCCTCAAACTATATTTATGACTATGATGGTTGGTTTCAGGATCATCTAAATAGTCTGATAAATCATATTGAAGCCTTCACAAAAAAGGGTAGCAATTGGATTATAGATGATGTACAAAATATAGAGTTCAATGTAATAACAAGTCCAATACTGTCAGGTGGACAATCATTTCCTCTACCAAAGAAATTGAAAAACTCCAGAGCTGTCATTAATGTCAATTCAAATGCAAATGATTGCTTCCTATATGCAGTTTTGTCAGTATTGCATCATAATGAAGTACCTTATTCAAGGAATGAAATAAAATCATATAGTAAGTGGACATCTGAGCTAAATATGGAAGGCATTTCCACACCAGTATCAATCAAAGACATTCCAAATTTGAGAAAAATATTGATATCAAAATTAACATTCACTTTTATGAAAATGGACTCAAAGGTGTTCGATACAATAGTAACTTTACTGGTAGGCAAACGTTAATATTTTGCTAATTCTAAACAATGGAGCAGCACACTTTTGTGGAATTCCAAAGCTGTCAAGATTGCATAGGAGAACTTTAAAAAGGCATAAATACTTCTGCGAAAGATGCACTCAGTCATTCACATATAAGACAACACTAGAACGACACTTCCAGTTTTGCATTCGAGGAAAAGCACAAATAGAAAAATGTCGTCAGATCTAAAAGTACTAACAAGTAGCATGGAATATCAACTAAGTCCTCCTTTAGTAATTTATGCAGATATAGAGTGCTACATCGAAAATAAAATACATAAACAGTAATGAGCAAAAGACCGTTCCAGGACACCATAAAATTCAAAAAAATATTATCTTTAAAAACGACATAAATTCATGAATTTGAACCCTTTTTCAGGTTTTTAAGATCTAAATACATGAATTTAGTCCATTCAAAAAGTACCATTTTTTCAAAAAATGGTATTTTTAAAAACGACATAAATTCATGAATTTGATCCCTTTTTCAGGTTATGAAGACCTAAATTCATAAATTTGGGCGTTTTTAAAAATACCCAATTTTTCAAATTTTTCAAAATCTCAAAATTTGAGAATTACAATTTTCTCGCTTAAATCATTACCGTTCCAGGACACCGAAAAAATCATAAAAGTTAAGAATCTCAAATTTGTGATTATGACATTTTTCATTGCTCAAATCATGACCGTTCCAGGACACCGAAAATCATAAAAGTTAAGATTTTCAAATTCATGAATTTTATCCATCTTTCAGGTTTTTAAAATATATCATGTGGCTAAAAATATTTCTTTAAAAATGGAAGAAACAAAAGTGGAAGAAACCGCAAGAATATATCCTTCGTTATCACAGTTAAAAATAAGTCAATTGAACAAAGAAAAACACAAAGATAGAGTACGCTATATGAAAGATAAGGAATCACAATTATTATTAAGATTAGAGCATTATAAAAAATTAAGAAAGAGATGGACCAAAGTTAAGAATGTAACACAAGGAATTGGCATATTCTTAACAATAAGTTTAGGTGCTTTAACAATTGTCATTTCATCTGGCGTTCTTACAATTCCTGTTGTTGCTACAGCTTTAACAGGTACGGGTGTTTCTGCAACTTCACTTGTTACAATGTTAGATAAATCTTTAATAACTAAGAAACGAAAATCATTAAAAACTAAGCATTTACATATTAAAGAAGTCTATGATAAACTACATTACTACTTTCAAAGAGTATGTGATGATAATGTTATTACGTTAGATGAGATTGAAAAATTTGATCAAATAGCTAATGAAGTAAATCAAATATCATTTCAATTACAGTCAGAAAATGTTGATGATAAGAATAAACAGGATGTCAAAATTTCTAGTGATGGTAAAATTTCTAATGAAGAAAATGACAAAATTTTTTTAGAAGAGCTAAAAACTTTAAGCGAAAATTTAAGCAAAACTTTATTAGACAAAACTTAAAACGAGAAAACCTTAAAAGAAAATATGTCAGACAAGAAAGCAATAAAAAAATAATTTGTTCAGTAAAATGTTTTTGCTGTATTCCAATGTTACCACAAAATTCAAATATTATATTTTAAAAATGGATAAAATTAAAGCTGATAATTTTAAAAGAATAAAACAATTAGAAGAGTTAATAAAACAAAGAAATATTATGAAAGAAAATCATCTTCAACATAGAATGATAAAAGCTGGTATTCAATCTGATATGTTTGAAAAAATGCAGCAAACCGAACAAGTAAAAACTGATTTTGAAAAAACTGAAACCATTTAAAACTCTTGAAAAAAAACTTACAAATAATGATAAACAAATTGATATAACAGATCCAGAGCACAAAACTATATTAGATGACTATGGATTACTAGAATCAAACATTAATAAGAAATTACCAAAATCTATGCAATTTGAACATTCTATTTCATTTATAGATGGAAAAACAATACCTAGATTTTATCTCGGACAAAAAGAAATATTTCCACAACCTTTTCGAGGTTTAATTTTTTCACCAGATAAATCTCCTTTTAATTTAGATAGAAATTTTGTTGATCTTTTAAGAGGAGCAGATTTAAATAATTATGCTGTAGAAGATCTCATAAAATATAAAGCAATGTTAGATAGAGTTGGTGCAGTAAAATCTCTTAGACGTTATAAACAATTAGAAAATTTATTATTAACGGGAGTTAAAGTAGGAAAAGGTTTTAAAACAGAAACAACTGTATTTTTACCAGATGATCCACAAGAATTACTAAATAGATTAAATATTTTAATATCGGCAATAAAAGAAGGACATAATTCTAGTTTCAATGAAATTCATGCTATATTGAAAAGACTGTTAGAAAAGAAGATTCTAAATGAAGAGGATTATAAAAGTATAACGAACCGATGGTTCTAGGGCTTCGCCCGTAGCTGAAATATGTTGTTTCTAATTTTTATCTATCATTTTTTTATCTATGATTTTTATTTATGATTTTTATCTACGATTTTTATCTATAATATTTATTCAAAATTTTAACTAAAAATGTGTTCAGCAGATTTAGACAAAATTAATAATCATTTAGAAAATATGACAGAGATTTTGGGTTCATCAAAATTTAGTACGACGTTAAAAATTATAACAACTACTTCATCACACACTTGTAATTTAGAACCCATTCTTCATTTAAAACAGAATAAAAATTATCAAATTGCATTGACTAGTTTCTCCACATTTAACACTATTCAAAACGTTATCAAAGATGTGAATGATCAATTTAGATATTCTACTGATAAAGGCAAAACATGGAAAATACTAACTTTTCTTTCTGGTTCTTACGAAGTTGAATCAATATCAAATGAAATTAAGAGAAATTTAGGTATACCATTTAAAGATAAGAAACAATTACATTTTGCAGTTGAACCGGCAGTTAATAAATTTTCTCTTACTTTAGACGAAAATCATCAAGTTGATTTTAATCATGATAGATCATTGTCAAAGCTATTAGGATTTAATAAACAAACCTATAGTCAAGGTTATCATTTAGGTGAGAAGATTCCAAAAATAACTGAAATAAATTCAATTTTTGTACATTGTGACATTATTGAAGGAGGATATATAAATGGTAAATTATCAAATTTAATATTCAGTTTTCCAGCTTTTACTGTACCCATTGGTTATAGATTAAATGTGATTCCACAAACATTAATATATTTCCCTATTACAAGAAAAACTATTAACAACATTAACATTAGAATCACTAATGAAAAAGGACAAGAAATAAATTTTGGAGGTGAAGAGATTATGATAGATCTTTTGGTTCGAGAGGTATAAACTCCCACGCGAAGCTAGAGAAGTTTAATTTTCTTCTTCTTCTTTAGAAACAAAAAATAAAAAAATTAAAAATAATTTTAAAATAATTAAAAAATAATAAAAAATGAGTGAAGTGCCCCCATTAAATAAAAAAACTTAGATTTAATCATCATCCAAATTTATCTAATAAAGTTTTGACAGTTATTTGTGGAAGATCAGGATGTGGAAAAACGTATCTATTATTTAAAATTTTAACGACTCCAAATTTTTTGGATTATAGCAATCTTATAATTTATACAACAACAGCAGAACAACCCGTCTATCAATTTTTAAAATATGGATTTGAAAATAATCTTAAAAAAACAGCAATTGCTTCATTATTCAAAGAATATGAAAAATCTGAAGATGAAGAAGAAATAAGTTCGTGGTGTGAAGAAGCAGCAAAAAATAGTCAGTTAGTAGAATCCAATAAAAATAAGCATATAAAGATACAATTAATAGATGATAGTGGTAATATGCAAGATCCTAGTAAACTAGATAAAACAATGAAACATTGTGTAATTTTTGATGATTGTGTTAATGATAGAAATCAGTCAGTTCAGAGAAATTATTTCACAAGAGGCAGACATAATAACTGTAGTGTTTTTTATTTAACACAAAGTATGTATTCATTAGACGGAAGTGTTATTAGAAAGAATGCAAATGTATTTATACTATTTGAAATAAATGCAAGAAACTTAAGTGATTTGTTAAGAGATTTATGTGTAAGAAATAAAGATGAATTTAAACAATCGTGTAACAATGCTTGGTCAAAAGATTATGGATTTATCACAATTAATATTGATAAAAAAAATTCATGATAGAGTTATAGAACATTTGTTTGGCGAGTGATAAAAAATACACAAATATAGTGTTACAATATTTTTTTTTATTTTATATATATATCAAATTTATCTATCTTAGAAATTAGAAAATTAAAAAGGTAAAGTAGTTATTCCATCAGGTAAAATTTTTCTTTTATCATCAAATGGATCTAATGCTAATTTATGTTCTTCTTTTAAATACATTTTATGTTTCTTTGAATTAAGTCTATAATTACATGCTGTTTTTATTTCATTATTAAATAATGCATTCTTATAATCTTGAAATGTTATTTGATTAGCCACTGATGCCTTTGAAATTCCTTTTAATGTTTTATGTGTTTTAATATTATTAGTTGTATCATAACAGTAACATTTAGATTTTAAAAATATAGCTTCTGTTATGAAATCTTCATTTCCTTCTAATTCATCTTTTACTTTACATAAATCAGAAGGATGAATGATATCTTTTATTTATTAATTTCTTCATCAAGTGAAGAATTATACGGTATTGTTAATTCTAAGAAAACAGAATCGGTATCTGTAAAGTGTAATTTATAGTTTTTGCCATAAGCAGGTGCTAAATAATCATATATAAATCTATACATAAATAGTTTAGCTAATTGTAATATAATGAATCCAATAAAATTAAACTTATCATGTTTTACGCTAATTCGACGTAAATGTACAGCACATAGATTATCACTAAATCTAGTAGTTCTTTTATATGTAGGTTTCCTTGTTAAATTTTGAAACCTATCTTTATCATAAACTATTTCAATATTTTGTCTATTACGCACATTTTCTAAAGTCTTACCATAAAATGTATTATTCACTAATTTGAAGAACACGTTTCCAAAATCATCTTTATTTCTTTTAGCTATTTTACGTTTTTCAATATTGAACTCTATATAATTTTTTAACCATTTAGATTTTTGATAAAATAGTTTTCGATGTATTTTGGTGAGAATCATTCCATGTTCTAAATACCAATCTAGCATTCTTCCTTCAACAACATACGTTCCTTTATTACTTTGTGTTAACATAAGTTTTTTTGTTGGTCTGTATTTCTTAGGAATTATAGATTTTTGATAATCTGAAAAATCTTCTATATTGGGAATTTTGTTTTCGGGACAGAAAGGAAAATATTTTGTTTTATCTTTTATTTCATCAGGGTATACTAAATCAACTTCATATATATAACCATGATTATTATCTCCATCATATGTTTTTTGATAATTTAGAACGGGCGAAGCCCTAGTAGACATCTCTGATGTCGTACGAATATTACACCATTCCATCTCACCTGTTGGTAATTCTTGTATCATGCAAGAAGAATATAAGCTATTAAAATCATAATATAACAAATAGTTTTCTCTCATGATTTCATCAACTGCTGCTTGACTCTCTTCATTTGATATAAGTCCTTCTATATTCTGATTAAACAATTTTATAAACTGATCGCTTTCTTCTGGAGATAAAGGTTTCATTATTCCATAATCATCAGGATTTACTTTTTTATTGTAACACTGTACGTAACGATTACCTAAGACTGATGAAACTCCACCTCTAATTCCAGATTCAAAAAATAATAATTTATCATTTGTATTTTCTTTATAATGTTTAAGTTTAACATTTGTATGTTTTAATCCTGCTAACCATGTTAAACCTGGTGTAGAATAACAATAACATGGATCTATTCCGTAATATTCTAAACACATGTCACGAAAGTTTTCAAAAAGATCAGCTAGTATTAATACATCTATCTGTAGATATTTCATTGTATAATCATACATTGTTCTACAATTTAACTCTCCAATTCTTTTCAGCTTCTGCATAGTCTTCGTCAGATAATTGTGATTGTTTTAATGTTGATTTAAATTTATTTATTGGAGGAAGTTGTTTTTCTTCCATAACTTTATTCAAAGAATTAAAATCTCCAGTTATCTATTCATACGGAAATATGCCTTTTAAAGGTTTTCAATTATATTTATTTAGTATTTTACATTGTTCAGGTTTCAAAGTTTTTCCCATAACATCTAATGAATAAGGAGTAAAAAATCTAAATGCATCTAAAATTCTAATACAACCTAATTGCATTGAAAAATATTCTTCTTCTGTTTTACATAGTACATTTATTTGTTGTTGTTGTAATTTTTCAGATGAAAATAAATCTTTCATTACTAGATGGAAATCATATTTAGAACCATTGTAGAAATATAAAGGAACAAAGTTATATTTAAATTTATTAGCATTAAGATTACAAGAATTATGTGCTGCACCTCTATATAATCCATTTAGATGATCATGATCTTTTACTTTGACGGCAGAGCCGTCGCTTCGCTTGTCAAGATATCTACCTTTTCCACTTTTATAATTTTTTGTAAATTCTTTTCCACAGTAATAACAATTTGTTTCATTAACAAAATTATTTTTTTCTTCATCCGTTAATGGAAGCATTGGTATATTTGTTTCAAGCAATTGTGAAAAATAATTTTGTGATTCTTCTACTTTCTTTGTAAACATTTCTGAACTATCTTCACCATAGTATTGAAAATATTCTGATTTAAATAATTCAGGATAATTTGAATGAATGTACATTCCCCAACATAATGGTTTTTGTTCAAATAAATATTTTTCCTTACTTTGTTCAGATGCACTTTTTTCATATTTATAAACCGAAGGTTCTAGGGCTTGGCCCGTACAATTATCAGAATCGGGCGAAGCCCTGGAAGACATCTCCGATGTCCCGTGATCTTGTGTCATATTAACATTATATGCTTGGAAATCACAATAAATAGTAAAGGGAACTTTATTTTTCAAATAATGTCTATTATATATTAAATAATAATCTTTAGGAAAAGTATTTTCAACTGCTTCATTTTGTTGGCAATTCTCCAAATGTCTATTCATTTCTTCTTTAGTTCTAAAGCTCGTCATACATTGGAGACAAGGAAAATTAGCATTATCTGAAGTTTTTGTAAATATAGAAACATCTTTACACAATATAAAATGACCCTGATAATATAATATATTCGCTTGTGCTGGTTGTTTTGTCTGTTCTAGTTTTTCAAATTTATCTTGATATATTTCATGTGGTTCATCAATTTCTTTTGTAAGATTAAATGTATTTCGGTGAAAATTTTGATTTAATATTTGTAACTGATAACTATATTCTTTATCATATTGTTCTTTATATTGTTGTAGACATTTTTTTAAAGATTCATTTATTTTTTGATTGGTTTCATTTTCTTCATCATTTAATTCTTTATTGTCTTCATTATTTTCTTCATTTAATTTTTGAATCGTTTCTATCTTATTTTGATATTTATGGCCATATTCTTGTACTAATATTTTTGTTTGTTGTTGATAATCTGTTTTACATTTTTGTAAACTTTCATTTAAATTTTGTAATTTTTGTTGATATTCTAAAGATAAAGATAAATAATCGGTATCATAATTATAATTACGTCCTTTATAATTATTATGATTAATCATTATTGGTGATAATGTTTTAACAATTTGAAATTTTTCAGTACATATTATATTTCCTTGGTAAAAAATATTATGATGCATGTAATTTCCTCTATCATTATATACTATTTCTGATTGACATAAATTTTTATTATTCAAATAAATTTTTTTTGAATCTGAGTAGAGTTGAGTAATTTTACCAATAGAAACATAATTCACATTTAATTCAAAAACATTTACTTCTATTAAATTTTTATTCTTTTTATGAAACTTTTTTAACCTATTATATTCATATGGAAATTCATCTAAGCCATCAGAGAGATCAAATTCATTTATGCATTCTTCTTTATTGTAATGACTTAGTCTTTCTTTGTGATATTCTGCAGGATGTAAATGTGCTATAATACTCCACAGAAAACAATAATCATCTTCATTTTTTATGTTGATTATTTGTGGTGAACTGAAAGGTAAAGGAACATAACTACCACCAGTATTATTTTTATATTTATCAATTACTATTTTCTTAGATAGTATTTTAACAAATCTCCAACCAGATTCACGTAACTGGGCTTCAATTATACAATTTTCTAATTTAAGTATCATCGATTCAAATATGGGTTGTATATCATTTCCATTATGAATTTCTTGTGAATTTGTAAAATGTCCTTGTATTATTTCTTCAGGAATTCCATCAGGTCCATTTTTTGTATAAAGTACTTCTACATTCACATAACATTTGAAAGATTTTCTAAATATATTATAAAAGTTGGTTAGAATATCAGAAAAAGTTTCATCGGTTTCATTATGTTCAACGGGCGAAGCCCTAGAACCTTCGGTTCGTACCGATTCATTAAATAAATATTTTATATCTGTTACGGCTTCATCGGTTCGTTCAGCTTCATCTGTTTTTTTGATTTCGTTTAATTCATCTATTTCGTTAAACTCATCAGTATCGCTAAATAAATATCTTCCATCTGGTACGGTCTCATCTTCACTATTAAAAACTTTTTTATATTCTGAATGTGAATAATCATCAAACATTTTTTTAACTTTTATATCAGTAGGTAATGTTTATAGATAGTTTTTATAACTATTTAATTTTAATATATTTCCTTCATCAACTCGATCTACATTTTGTAAATGCAATTTACTATTTAAATGAGATTGATAACTTCTTTTTGTTTGCAACTTTGTTTTACATAAGTTACAATAAAACTTGGTATCTTCCATTTTTTTATTTTTTAAAGAAAAAATTGTGTTTTAATTTTAGATATAAACATTCTAATATCAAGGACTTGAGTGTTATTTTATATTATTATATATTTCACGTTCCTAAGTTATTTTATTTTCTTTATCATACTAAGTTTTATCATATTAAGTTTTATCATATAACGTTTTATCAAAAGATAATTTAAATTTATTTTCACTTACTATTGATTCTTCATCATCATCATCAATTGATTCTTCATCATCATCATAAATTGATTCTTCAACATCATAAATTACACTTTTTGGTAGAGGATGCCATTCTCTTATTGGAATATCTAACTCTAAATTACATTTTTTATCTGATAATAATATAATAGAGAAAAATATTGGTCTTTGATCTCTTTTGGAAAATTTAATAACACCACCATAATCTGAATCACTTTTAGTTTTTATTAAAGATGATAAAATTTTTAATTGATTAGATGTAAATCCTAATTTAAATTTTGTAGAGCCGACACATAGTTGTCTAACAGTATCTTCAACTATACCATCATTATTATTTTCAATTGTAAGAAAATGAAATTTAGATAAATTTTGATTATATGTAGTATTAATATCATGTACATCAGTATGAGATATAAATTTTTCTTCACTTAAATTTTTATAATTACTAATATTTTTATAATATTTTTTACCATTTACACCTTTTTCAGATGTTTCAGAATCATCATTTATATTATCATCATCTATATTATTATCATTATTATTATAAGATTCTTTAAGATCGGGCAAAGCCCTAGAACCTTCGGTTCGTTTATTATGATTATGGTCATTGTTAATAGTATAAGGTGTTGTCCACATATAAATTTTCTCTTGTTGAGCTAAACCATTTATATAAGATTTTAACAAATTAATATTTAAGTTTGAATATAATCCTATATATGTATCATCATCATATCTTTGGGGCATTTCTAATGTTTCTTGTTTATAAATTGTATCTCTATAATAAACTTGACATAATAATTCTTCGTTATGCTTTTTACTCTCAATATGAATTTTATATTGGTTTTGTTCATCAACAAATAATCTAATTTTTTCTTTGGAAAAAGATTTTAATTTTTTAACTAATTCTTTAATATTGATATAATTGATAATTTTAGTTTCTATCCAATCAGTGTTACTAATTGGTAATACTGCTCTAATAAAACCATAAACGTTATTATGACCTATTATAACCATATTTTCTTTATTTAATTCAACATAAGCTACATCATTATATTTACTTACTATATCCATAAATTTAATAAATGGTTCACCTGGAAATAAACAATAATTAGTTTCTATAGAAGGTAAACCTTAAATCTGTTCTCTAAATATTTCGGCTTGTAATTCAAATAAAATATTAACATCTATACATGGATTATTATTATTATTATTATCAAAACATTTATTTTCAAATCCCGTTGATCTCGTCGAATAAGAAGAACAGGATGATGCGGACGAATATAATTTTTTTAAATTTGCGTTATCCATTTTTTTATTTTTATTAGAAAAAATTTTATTTTTTTATTGTTAAAAAATGATGTCACCAAATGTTGGTGGAGGTGCATATATCCCGAATAATCGTGAATTAGAAATAGAGATAGAAAATTATATCATGAAAACTGGAGACGTTTTATCTGGTCCACTGCATCTTTCTATTCTTCCGCAACAAAATACAGAGTTAATAAATAAACAATATGTTGATACACAAATCAATGACTTAAAAGAAAAATATATAAACGATGTTTTGGTTCCACTGATGAATGAATTAAAGTTGCTTAAACTTAATGACAAATCACTAAACGAAAAATTATTAAAACTTGATAAAAGGGATAGAGAGCTAGAAGCAGATATAGCAAAACTTTTTAAAAAGATTTCTGAACAATCAAAAATTTTAATATTACTTTCTATAAAGTTAAAATCTGCAGTCATTAAAAATAAACAACAGATAAAATTATTGAAAGAACAATTAGAAGATGAAATAGAAAAACTACCTGAAAGAATTAAAAAAAATTTAAAGCAGTTACAAGCTACATTCCAAAAAAGTGTTGATGAATTAAGTTCTAAAATTACTCAACAAATGAAAAAGATGAATAGAATAATAAATGAAGTAAACTCGCTTAATCAAAAAGTTGATAAAATGAAAACTCTTAAAATCAATTTAAAAAATGAATTAAAGAAAAATTTACAAGAAAACTCTAAAGAAAATAAAGAACAGTTAGATTCTGTTAAAGGACAACTAGATGTTCTTAAAATTAAGTTAAATGCTCTTAAAACGGCGTTGAAGATGAATCAGGAGAAAATGCAAGTTAATAGAAAAGAAATTAAAGTACATCACACGCTACTTGACGCAATAGATAAAGTGCAACAGAAAATTAATAAAGTTATCACGAAGTTGTTGGACATTCACAAACGTAAATCCTAACGTAAATATTTTTCCCAAAAGTCAAATTTATTCCTAAAAAATGCCTATAATTTATAAACACAATCTTAAACATTTTGCTTCAAATCAAAAAATTGCTCATGAACCATCTATGAAATCTGTTTACCATTATGACAGTGTAGAAACAATTCAAAAAGAAGGGGCTGGCATCTTTTCTGGTATTGGAAGTATCGTTAACTTAATTAAAAATAATAAAGATTTGATTACATCTGCTGCAAATGGAGCAGCTGCTATAGGTAGTACAGCTAGTGCAATATCAAATGCTGTTAAGTCTCAAAACGAATTAAAACAACTAGAAGCTATTCGTAAACTTAGGAATGATTCTGAAGAACAAAAAATTTAAAAAAACTTTCAGAGGAAACAAAAAATAAAATTGCTAACATAGCTGTGGTGGAAACCTTCAGGAGCGGAGCTTCGTCTGATAGTAAACATAAGAAGAAATCAGGCGTAGCCATAAAACGTTCAATTGAAGAAATAAGAGGTAATGGTCTAGCAAAATTCTAAAATATATTTTTTAGCAAAATTTTTTTAGCAAAATTTTTTTAGTAAAATTTCTTTAGTAAAATTTTTTTAGTAAAATTTTTTCTGTGTGTGAGAAAAAACAAAAAGTCAAATTATTTTTTATAAAAATGTCTTTGCAAATTGAAAATAAATTTGAATTAGATAAACCACCAGGTGTTAGTTACAATCAAAAAAAGAATGACTATATAAGAATTGCTATGAATCCCGGATCTTCCAGTAGAGTAAATACTGGAGGAGATTTAATTTTTGAAGTTGATAATCAGCAGAGTTATTTATATTTATCTGATTCATTATACACTGTGAATATTCTTTGTATAGTGATGCCAATTTTACAACACCATTACCAGATACCGATAATATTGCATTACAGAATAATTTCTTTCCAAAATTATTTACACAAATGCGTTTAGATGTTGCAACTCAAAATATAGAAACAATAAGTGATTCTCCAGGTGTAATTGATACAATGCTTAGATTTGTAACAATTGGTGAAAATAATAAAAAGTATGAAATCGAAGGTTGGTTTCCTGATACTAATGATGGTATAATTATAGATGATTTAACTCACGGTGGAACAGATGCCGCAGGAATTGCGAAAGATGTAGAAAATATTGCAAATCATTTAAATAAAACAAACAATAGTGCATATAAAGAAAGACGTGAGTTTAACAAGAAAAGTAAGCAAACAGTAAATTGGTCATTGTCTCCATTATTCGGATATTTAGATTATGATAAAATATCATATCAATTAAAATTTAAATTAATAATTCATCGCACAGCAAATAATGAATTAATCTTTTTTGGTAAGACTGGAAAAAAAGCATATTTAAAAATTGATAGACTTGAATGGTGGATTAAGCATATTACTCCCAGTTTAGAGATTGAAACGGCTATTGCAAAAAGATTAAATACTAACAAACCAATTCCAGTAAATTTTCTAAAGCGTACTGCTAGTTCAGTAACTTTTTCCGAACAAAGATTTAACTGGCATTTTACTAGAGCTGCGAATACTCCAAGATATTTATTACTACCTTTCCAAAGAAATAATTCTCCAAGTTTTGATAAGAACAATAATCTCTTCCATATTAATACAATTCGAAGTTTACAAGTTTCATTAAATCAAACCCGATATCCAATTGATCCATTAAGATTCGATGATACCAATAATCAATTTATGGAAGGATATGATTCTTATAGAAATCTTTGTATAAAATTTGGAGTTGAACCACAATGAACTCCTGGAGATTGGAGACATTTATATCCTGTTTTCTGTTTCGATTTAAGTGCACAATCTGAAGATATTATCAAGACTGGTTGTGATGTAACAATTAATATTGAAAAGAAAGATTCCACAACTTCATTGATGGCTTATGGTTTATTGCTAGAAGATGTAAAATATTCTATTGAAATTCTTAATGGAAAGATGGCTAGGATCGGCTGAAGCCTCGAGGAGCTTCGCTCCGATAAGTTAATTAAAATTTTTGACAACTTAAAATTTTGACAACTAGAATAGATTAAAAATTCTTAACTTAAAATTTTTCATAACTAGTATAGATTAAAAAAAATCTTAGATTAAAAAAAATCTTAGATTAAAATTTATTCATATTTAGAATAGATTAAAATTTTTGATAACTTAAAATTTTTTCATAACTAGAATAGATTAAAAATTCTTAACTTAAAATTTTTCATAACTAGTATAGATTAAAAAAATTCTTAGATTAAAATTTATTCATATTTAGAATAGATCAAAATTTTTGATAACTTAAAATTTTTTTATTAAAAATGTCGCAAGCGAAAAGTAATAATAATAAAACTGTTGAATTAAAATTACGTAATATTGTTGACAAAAATACCCCTAAAACTATTACGATTAACAAAAAAAAGTATTACATAAGTAAACCAATGATAGAGAATATTCAATTACAAGAAGAAAAGAATGGCGGGATTCTCCCATTAATTCCACTAATAATAGGTGGCATAGCTGCAGCAGGAAGTGTTGCAGGTGGGACAGCTGGTATTGTCCAAGCAGTAAATAAAAATAAATCAGAGAAGGCAGCATTAGAAGAACAAAAACGTCATAATAGAGAGTTAGAGAAAGTTGCTAGGGGTGAAGGAGTAGTAGATAATTTTATTAGTAAATTAAAATTAGTTGATGAAGGAAAACGAGTTCTTAAAAATATTCTCCACAATGTTGATGATTTAATTGAAATTAAGGAAACTAAAGATGGTTCTGGAATATATCTAAGTCCTAGTATGATAAGGTAAAACATTTATTTTATTTTATCTTTTAAAACTTTTTTATCTTTAAAAATGGTTTCCACAAATTCTAAAAATTCCGAAAATTTAATTAAATTAAAAATTTCTAATTTAGATTTATTGAATTATCTATTAAACAAAAATAAAAACTCAAATTGTCAGCATATTGGAGGTGACATACAAAAAGCATTAGAAAACTTTCCTGGATTTATTTGGAGTAAATATTCGAAAGAAAAACATCTTCCTGGTCATTCATATACCGGTCCAGGAACTCGATTAGATATAAGACTAGATGAGAATAATAATCCGAAACCAGGTGAAGAACCAATAAATAGAGTAGATGCCGCCGCTTATAGACACGATTTAGCTTACCGAAATCATGATCTAAGTTCTCGTCATGCAGCTGATAAGAAGATGATTCAAGAATTAGATAGTATTCAAAATCCTACATTTAGAGAAAAAATTGAAAGAATGTTTGTTAAGAAAGCTTTACAAGCTAAAATATTATTCGGTCAGGGGATAGATGAAAGGACAGCAAAGCTGTCTGAGAGCAACGCTCGAACCTACGCGTCCGAAATTCATAGGGAATACAGAAAGCCTAAATATTTATTGAAAGTAAAAGTATTTAATAAAGATGATATTTGGAGTGCTGATCTTATTCATATGCTGAATGAAAGGGACTACAAATACGCATTGACCGTTATAGATTTATATACACGATACGCTTGGGTAAAGCCTTTAAAAAACAAAAGTGGTCTATCAGTTAAATATGCGTTTGAAGAAATCTTTAAAGAAAGTAATAGAAAGCCAAGGAAATTGTTTGTTGATAAAGGATCGGAATTTTATAACCGAAACGTTCAGCCACTATTTGAAACTGTTTATTCAACTGAAAACGCTGGAAAGGCTGTAGTGATAGAAAGATTCAATCGGACGTTAAAAAATAAATTATTCAAGAAATTTACTGAGCAAAGAAATCAGAAATGGTTGAAGATATTACCAGGAGTTGTAGAAGAGTACAATAATGAAGTTCATTCTGGTATTGAAGAAACTCCAAAGAATGCTTCTGACGACCCTGATTTAATACGAAAGAAAATATTCGAGAATAATTATTCGAATGAGAGTAATCCGAATTTGCAGAAACTTAAGCCGAAATTTAAAACTGGATATAGAGTTAGAATATTTAAGTATAAGAATAAATTTGAAAAAGGCTTCGTCGGATACTGGACTAAAGAAATATTTGAAGTTTGTAAAATAAATCAAACTTATCCGATTACTTACGAAATCAAAGGTTTAGATGATGAAGATATCAGAGGCCGATTTTATCAAAATGAATTACAGCGAAGTGATTTTTAATTATCATTATTATTGGAACTAACGTTTCGGGAATTAAATTCCCTTATTCAATTCCCTTATTCAATTCTAACATAATATCTAGAAATGGTACTCCTTCCTGTAATTTAAATAAAACATAAAGACATAATTGACCACAGTAAGTTGTTCCCGGTTTTTGAATTTGAAATGTATTATAAGTTCCATTGCCAAGTAATTTTTTGACTTCATTTGTAGGTGGAAGTCCATATGAGTCGAAATAGTAATTATCTCGATTTTTATGAAACGTACCTGCAGACCAATGTACACCTTTTTCATCTGTTGTGTGAAGATTTGTTATGAAATTTATAGTTATTGTTGGCTTATTTTTGATCAATTGTAATTCGTCTCTCATTAGAACATGAAAATTCTTTATTCCTAATTGATTTGCAATTTTCTTTAGATCAAAATAAATTCGTTGTTGTTTGTGTTCCATATAATTTTAAAAACTGATTTATGTTGCTTATTTTATAATAAAAAAATTTCTTAAGGGACGCCGGAGTAGGATTTGCTGTTATATATTCCACGTCTTACAAATGTCTAAGTGGGTGTAGCAGCTGTTTGTTCTTTCATACGTTGTTTCCTTTCAAATGTTTGTGTGGGAAGACACAGCTCTTTACACTGTAATGCCTTTTCTTCATAAATGCGAGAAGCAGATGTTCTCTACAATTGAGTGTTCATCTGAGTGCAAAGCAGTAGCAACAACAGGAATTGTAAGAACCCCTGATGAAATGACAATTGTAAATACTCCCAAACTTATTGTTAAGAATATGCCAATTCCTTCAAATATTTTTAGTCACATGATATATTTTAAAAACCTGAAAATCGTCTAAACTCATGAATTTGAAATTCTCAACTTTTATGATTTTCGGTGTCCTGGAACGGTCATGATTTTGGGAGTAAAAATTGTAATTCTCAAATTTTGAGATTTTGAAAAATTTGAAAAATTGGGTATTTTTAAAAACGCCCAAATTTATGAATTTAGGTTTTCATAACCTGAAAAGGGTTCAAATTCATGAATTTATGTCGTTTTTAAAGATACTATTTTTTTGAATTTTATGGTGTCCTGGAACGGTCTTTTGCCCATTACTATAAACCTGCGGCCATTGGAGCTTATCATGTCTGGCATAATGCCCTTCAATCGAAATTTGAAAAGAAGTACTACCTCTTTGGGGGAGAAAATTGCATTATTAGTTTCTTGCACCACTTAGAAACTGTAGCTCAAGACTTGTATGACAACCAATGTGCAACAACTAGGCAGCCAATGACGCTGTCAGCGGATGAAAAAGCAAGCCATGAGAATGCAGGATGTTGCAAAAAATGTAAATCAAAATTCAGCGATGAAGTCGTGAAAGTTCGTGATCACGATCATATCACCGGACGATATAGGCAAACATTATGTAGGAAATGCAATCTCTGGTTAAGACTTAACAGACGGGAGCTCCCCATATTTTTCCACAATTTTAAAAATTATGATAGTCACATCGTTTGCTATAAAGCGATTAGAGTCTTGGAAATTAGATGTTGTAGCAGCAACTGCTGAAAAATATATAACTTTATCCACCAGTGTCCCTGTAAATGAATACAAAAGGGAAGACAGTATACTTTAAACTAAAATTCGTAGACTCATATCAATTTCTAAGCGCATCGTTGAGTGAATTAGCCAAGGGCTTGCAAACTTATGAGCATTGAGAGACATTAAGGGTAGAATTTCCACAATTAAGTGATAATGTTTTATATCAGAAGAGAGGGTTTCCGTATTCATACTTCAAAAACTTAAACACATTGACGGAAAACTGTCTACCACCACAATTTGAATTCTATAATGATCTTACTCGTGATCACTGTTCCGATAGTGAATATGAACACGCTAACAAGGCATGGGTTGAATTTAATTGTAGCACATTTGGTGACTACATGCTGGCATATCTGAAGTTAGATGTTTTATTGTTGGCAGACATATTTGAAGTGTTTAGAGCATTGAGTCAACGTGAGGATGAAGTCGATTCTGTACATTTTGTCAGTCTCCCACATCTTAGCTTTACCTCAGCATTAGATTTCTCTTCCAATGATCCCCCACACTACATACAAGATGAAAATATGTACAATCTATTTGAACGAGGAATTAGAGGGGGCATGACTTTCACCAATATTCACCGAGCGCGTGCACGCATTGAAGAATTAGGAAATAATACACATGAAAGTCGACATTTGACCTACTTAGATGTTAATAACCTTTACGATTCTTCACTCAGCAGGAATCTACCCCACTCAAATTTCAAATGGTTGAATGAAAGTGAATTAGATAATTTTTTAAATAAAGAAAATGTTCAAAATATAGATGATGATGGTGAAATCGGCTACATTTTTGATTTAGATTTAGAGTATCCTGCAGCCATTCATGATGACACTGCCAATTTCCCATTGGCTCCAGAAATGCAGATGATTGAAAAGAGAATGTTTTCACACTATATGAAAAATCTATTTGAAAAAGTAAGACCAAATACACATTTTTCTTCAATCAAGAAACTTCTGCTCCATCAATTTGATAGGGAAACTTATGTAATCCACTACTCAATTTTAAAACTTTACTTGACCATGGGCATGAGAATCAAGAAGATTCATAGTGGCATAAAATTCACACAAAAGCTTTGGTTAAAAAGATATATTGATATGAACTCTCAAAAGAGGGCTCAATCAAGCACTGACTTCGAAAAGTCATTCTACAAATTGAAAAATAATTCTTTACATGGTAAAACAGTGGAAAATGTAAGGAGAAGGAAAAAATTTAAACTAGTCAACAATGAGAAACAACTACTGTCATCACCGACTAAACTCAAACACCAACAAAGCTAGATTAGGTTGTTTTAAGGATGAGTGTGCCGGAGAGTTGCTTGAGGAAATGATCTTACTAAAACCGAAAATGTATTCAATGAAATATCTAGACTCTACGAATCATAGCATCAAACGTGCAAAAGGAATTCGGAGGGCATCAGTTAAAAAATTGAAACATAATGACTATAGGAGTGTCTATTATAATGAGAATGATACAACTGAAGATATGACAATTATAAATTCAAAAAATCACATAGTTAGCACAAAATCATTTAGGAAGCGAGGTCTTTCACTTTGGGAGGATAAGCGCTGTTGGCTGGATAAAAATTTATCATTACCATATGGACACTACAGTCTAAGTCTTCCCCCCACCTTCAAAGAGAAGGAGATGCCTTCCTGTCACAGGTGATGTAGAATAGAATAAGTCTAAATAAATGCAATACAATATTCCACTTGTAATAGATCTTGCGACTGCTACATCTTCCGACATGTAGCAACACTAACTAATGCATAAGTAGTCTTACTAAAATTGAAATTTCTACATCTTTCCGATATGTAGAAATGATTACTAATAAATAGGTAGTCCTAATGTGAATGGATATGTAAAGACTTTGTACTCAACATCATTCCGATATGTTGAGCTAATAAAATAACAAACTTTAGGCAAACATTAAACCTAAATTTGAAACATAGCTTTCGGAACATGCCTCATTACATTAGAACATGGAAACTCAGTGACGTTCAAAACGTTCACATAACAAATTCTAAAAGAATAGCATTTCGTCATTCAATAGCAAATAGTGTTCGAAAATATCGTGGCGTTTGCATTAGCATTGACTCATTGCCTTCACTGGAAGACTTCGCTGATCTCATTGGCAACCATAAGACTCGGATCAAGATTCCTCTCGATGACAAGGTATGGATAAAGTGTGATTCAACAGTCAAACTATACTTCTGCTCACCAAAACGGGAAGATGTTGAATATCGATTTTTTTGTTTCAGTGACGTCACATGGGAACCCTTTACAAGGGAGATACTACCACAGATAGCGTCATTCATTAAAGATGGAGGACATCAAACGGTTGGAAGTTGTCAATCGGATGTTAACTACAAAAGCAAACTCAAAACTCAATCTACAAGAGATCGAGAGGAATATACCCAACCGAAAACAATGGTTACTGATAAAACGCAAATTGAAGCCGACAACGAGCTTACATCTTGGAAGACCCTCAATGTTAACATGGAGGATTCACAGGAAGGATAAATCTCTCACTATCCTATTCTTTCCAAATGGAACAATCCAATGTATTGGAAGGGTCATGGAGGGTGATCTCTCATATCTACACTTTACTTTGGAACATTTACTTGGTGATTCATTATCTGATTGGAAAGTGAAGACAATGACCGTGTTATGTGAATTGCACTATCACTATGATTTCCGCAAAGTTACATCATCACATAATCTAACTTATGAAGTGGAGTTATTTCCAGCAGCTCTATTGACTAACTGGCATCCATATCATGTTCATGTGTTCCATAATGAAAAGATTGTGATAACCGGTGTTACGAGATTCAGTTTCTCTAGGTCTGAATTTCCGATAGGAAGTTGTAAGCCGTGTCTAAGTTTCCCCCTGGGAAACTGAAACCCAGATATATTTTCCTAGTAGGAAACTGAATGTCCTAACATATACACGGTAACCAGTTTCTCTAGGTCTCAGTTGCACCATGACGTCATGTAATATGCACGTCATGGCACGACGCTGCCATGCAATATCGTGGAGGTCAAATCATCGAACATGTATCAGCTTCTGTATGTAAATGAAGAATTGAATGACCATGAATGCATTGTGATTCGGTATACGTCTAAAGAATCGCTGAAGATGGCTGAAATATCAGATCTGATGGTGCAGAACTATATTGTGAGCGGAGACTATCCAGAAAACATCAAAGAAGTGAAGAACGGTAAAAGGCGGTTGCGCTCGAGAGCTAAGAATTTCAGCTGGGAGAGCGGTGTGCTCTTCTACAAAGTCTCGACAAGGAAGAAGGATGCATTGAAGGAGAGGCATCTGGCAAAGCGAAGGGTGTTGCTCACCAAGGAAGAGATCTACAACTGCATGACGGAGCTCCATGCATCAGTAACAGGCGGTGGACATCTCGGTAGAGAGAAGACCTTGCACAAGGTAAGTAATTTGTGATGCATACAGTGTTTTAGTAGCAGCCTAGATTTATATAGGCCTACTAGCATATAGCAAGTATCTGTATTACCAGGTGGTTTGTTATGTGCTAGGCTAGAAGATGCGTGGCTGGGAAAAATGTTTTAGCCTGTTTTAGATATAGGCATGCTTACTTATAAGCATTACTTATTATACTTACTATTACTTATTATTACTTATAAGATTCAAGTCTAAAGACTACATGAGCACTTATTTTGCATACATGTTGTGCAAAATACGCATAACAACGTGTATACAGCTTAGTTTAGAAATGAAACAATCATTTTCGTCATTATGTTATACATATGGCATTTTTGCTATCGTGTATCATGATTTTCAGGTTGAGAGGTTCAACCAAACTCTTGAGGCAATGCTGAGAAAGCGCATCAATGATGATGGGCTCATTGGACTTTGGGATGATGATTTGTGTGGATGCGTCTTGTCATACAATGTCAGCAAGCATTCTGTCACAGGTACGAACTATAAAAGTTAGGAATTTCGCCATAATTCTCTCGCATGTTTCATTTACTTGCATGTACATACTGTATACATCTGTGTTGTTTACATGTAAATCATTCGAATTTTTCTTTCAAGGTGTATCTCCCTACCGAGCGGTCTTTGGATCCGAACCGCTGTTGCCATGCGACTCGACCCAAGCAATGGACGCCCCTGAGACGCCCGATCTCACCCCCACAAGTCTTCAAGCCACACTCGCTCAACGGGACTCGGCGAGGGCCTGCCTCTATCAAGACATGCTACGGAGGATCAAGGCGTCCCAGGAGAAGATGGTGCGCTACCATCAACGAAGGAACGCCAACGCTGGACAGGAGTTCGCCGTCGGCGATGAAGTTCTCCTCCGCAACAAGCGTCGGGACGATAGAAAAGGAGGCAAGATGGAGACCACTTGGTCTAATGACGTCTACCAAGTGACTCAGGTGCGAGGCCGAAGCACGTACAAGCTGAAGAACAAGTCTACACACACGTTTCTTCAAAAAACTGTGAATGGTATTCATTTGAAGAGATACCACCGATAACTTTCTTTGTTCCATCTATCTATAAAGTCTAGTTGTTTGTCAAATATTGTTTTCATCTTGTTCATAATTGATTCTTTTAGCAATAGGAAACAGAGACCATCATAGGAAAATAAGACGTCTGACATAGAAAGTAGAAGGTAGAAATATTAGGTAGGAAAATAATGACACGGGGAAGTTAAGACACACACTATTCACAGGAGTTTCTGTTTCCGACCGGAAAATGTAATCATAGTCTCATTTCCGGATCGGAAAATGAAATCATACTTTCAGTGTCCGGTAGGAATCTTAAACAGAGGGAGAGCAAGAACTGTAACACCGGCATTAAAGACATAAGTGATGTGCCTCCCATCATATGTGATTTGAAAAAACGTTTCATGAAAACCAAATTGTAGATTTTGTATATATGTGAATAGATAATGAAATATGAACATGAAATGTCAACTTTCTCCTTCTTAAAAAATGTCTATCTTTCAATGTAATTTCACATGCTGGGTTACCTTTGACAAGACCAGTCGAAACATGTCATGTTTACATTTTTCTTCCTAATTTCAATAAACTTTATTATGACTTCGAAAGCATTCTGTGCGCTTTTTATTTATAAAATTACAAACAGGCACAGTTGTTTCAAATATGAACATATTTTTGTTTTCCTTATAAACCCTTGCTTTAGAAAAAGAGAGCAAGTTACTGATACAACATAAAACTTTATTCCAAAACTGTTTCGACATATTTAGCAAGAATTACATCATTTTTATCACAGTCTTTCGAAAATAGTTGTAAAGCACTTTTACAGTTATTTTTCAATGGTCTCTCGTTGACAAAATAGAGTACATAGCCACCGCACATTAGAGATATATTACTTTGAAGTGGGAACGATGTCACTTTCCTAACAGTCCAGGAGAACCTGTTCATCCATAATGCGATATCATGTAAACGAGGTTGATTAAGAGAGTCAAAATATTCGGCCACTTTATAACGATTGATGTTATAACATACAGCAGTCCAATGTTTTCCAGGAAGATTGTTGCTATCCATATTGATGATAAGCGAACAAGGATAGAAAGGAATTGAATCAGGTAAATTATCTCTAGAAAAGACATTAAGAAATATTGTATTGGAGTAGGGATGAGATTTCCTCATTTTCCTCAAGCTTTCTATGTTGCTTAAGTTACTCATCTCTGATAGCTGACAGTCACGTCTCTCATTCTTGTTATCTCAACTTTGCTATCATAGATAGCGTAAATGAGACAAGTAATTGTTTTCTTCAAAGGTGACTCAAATGATGCCTCCAGTCGTAGATATCCAGACTTTGTAACTCCTACGCTTTCACCACCTAGATCTGCATCTGCTGTGAGGTTGTACATAATGAAGAAGTAGCCATTCTTGTACATATTCATTGTAATTCTATTTGAATCATCTGTATTAAACATGTTGAGGGCGGGAAAGTAGAACCATATTGACGTGCGAATTTGCCATCTTTGAAATTAGGCTCATATGCTTTGCAAGATACAAATTTCCATCCTGGTAGAGTGCTAGTTTGCTAGCATTAAGGTGTTGGAAATTGAATGGATTCTTTTCAAAAGCACCAATGAATGCCTCATTTTCCACAAATGTGATATACATCGCCTTTGGCATTGCAGTGGGAAAAAGATTTGGGTAGGCATGTGAGGATGATCCCGCACCAAATGTGAAGTTTGTCAACACACTGTGATTAACTGGATATATTGCAATGTTTTTCCTCAATCCTGCCGCATGCTCGTTGATGACTGACGGGTTCATTGTTACTCGCCTTACATTCAGCACGGCATTACTTATGTTGATTTGATAGTTTGTAGCTCCAAAAGCAATTAACGTGAACTCAGGATTTGCACGAATAAATTTTATTTGCATTTAACCTGTGATAGCAGATATCTAGATTGACGAAGGAAATCAAGATAGAAAGGTCCTTTCAAGTATAATTCCTTTGAATCCGCTGTTAAATCCATTCGTCTTTTTAGCCCTGTATTTGAGACATCATCAAATTTCCCTTGCTGATCATCATACCACCCAGAAACTTGTAAGTGTGACTGTTTAGCTTGCTTTTGAAATTGCGTCATTGTATGTATGTATGCTCCATATGGATATGCTCGATCCCCTCCTTCAATCTCTTTGTCATTCAATATTAGATACACATCTGAGAACAGACTGGCAATGGGAAGATTTGCCAATCCCACTTTATCCTTGGATGAATCAATATTTGTGCCATCAGTCTTCTTAATTTGTATACACAACTCTAAATCAATGGATTGACAGTCAATATAATCTTGAGGATTGGCAGGTATATCAAACTGAATAGGCTGTTGGTTACCATCGATATTTGTTGTGGGGACTATGTCTACAATTGTTGAGGAGATGATGTCTGTCTGATGAGGGGGAGAATCGAAGAAACACAAAGCCGAATTGATACTCTGCATCGTATTAGCTCTACAAATATGTTGTCTTCCTTCGTTTTGACTTGTTTCTAGTCACTGTGGAATTTCGTTTGCGCTTTCTTGTTTTTACTCAACGTCTAGATTTAGAACGTGCTGCGCTAGTCGGCTTTTTGCTTTTCCTGCGTCTTTGCTTAGTAACTCGACCGGATCCAACTTGTCTTGACTTCCTACGTTTCTTCCGAACTGTACGTCTCGTCTTTGCTAAATCATCAAATGCGTCTATGGCAGATTGCTGCGTGCGCATTTTCATAGATTCACCGATATCCTCACCTTGAAGCGCATCAGCTGCAACATTTGCACCAAAATCTAAAGCCCTGTTTCCAACACGCTTCATGATTGGTACGCCATACTTTTTGAGTGTTGGAAGAACCATACGTCTTAGTGCACCAAATATGCCTCCTCCAACTTGTCGTCTACCTCCAACAAACACGGAATAACCGCTCTGATATGATGGTCTACTGTAAATGCCTGTCATTATGACTATTGAATAACTATGAAAGTCACAATAGCGTAAAGCCTTATTTTCGTCACCTAATATGTAGGGTCAAAACAGTAACACTACCACAGAACGGTACTACTTCTCCTGCGTCATCATGAATTGATATGTCAATTCTATTGATGTAATTTTGCTTGATTGGTAGATACATTGTGTTAAAAAATTCTCGATTGATTAGTTGCTTCCTTACGGATGAGAGAGGAAATGTGCGCAGAAGTGTGGCCTCAATGTCGCCAACCCTTGTATATTCAATAATGTTACAATAGACGTATAAGTTACTTATATCACGCTCTAGTGATGGGGCTGCATCACCTATTGATGTGCTTTCATAAATAGTTGATTTTGAGAATCCCAATGTGGTCGTTAACAAGCTATCGAACTTGACAAAATAGTTCTTCCCTACCTTTAGAACCATGCGCTTCTTATGTGGCTCATAGGAAAAGAAATATTCATCTGCGTCGAAGTAATCTACACCAAACTCATGTAACTTTGTACACAATTCAGATGGCGTTTTCAAGCTTTCAGTGTTCAAATTAACTCTTTTTACAAGTTCACTGGAAGTAGACAAATCATCACCCAATACGTCTTCGCTGCATACGTGGATATCCCATGAAAAATTTGTTGAGTTTAGAGGAGGACAATTGAACCTTGAATGTATCATTTAATTCTGTCAACCAAGGTGCGCTTTCAAGGCCCTTAAACATCCCAATCATTTCAGATCCGAATTCAATAACAGCGGAATCAGACTTTTCCAATGGTGTCTTTTTAGTAAAATCAATAAATTCTGCCTCCGCTTCAACAGTAAATAAAGTTACTTTCTCTTTCTTATATTCACAAGTCATTAACGTTTCTTCTGGCACTGATCCTTGAAACTTTCTTGCAAAGTCTTCAACACTTCTAATGACCTCAAATTGATTTTTTACTCGGATGCTCTTTTTTGTAATGCATACAATGGCTCAATTCCACATTCAAAAAACCACTGACTTCCATCTCCGAATTCCACCCACGTCCATTGTACCAATACCTTGATGAGAACGATGTCCTGGAATACCCAAAAGTATGACTCAAATCCTTACCTAATACAGGAAGAATATGCTTCCCTTCCTTCATCAATTTTGTTGACCCCTTTATGACTGGTTTGTAGAATTTATTCAAAGTCAGCTTGAAGAGATCATTTATTCGTTGAAACATTGTACTGATTTCCTTTTCTGTATCTTGCAAGCTCATTGTGGGAACCTTAGAATCAAAAGTTGACGTTGCAAATGCCTTTTGAATTTTAATCATGTTTTGGACAGATGGTAAAGATGTTGAAAAAGGATGTAAAGTTAGATGATGAAAAGCCCATGTACCATGTAGACTGTTGTGAAATATGCGAGAACAATCATCCTTCTCTCGTACTTCTTTATGTAATTCAAAATAGTTGTTTTTTATCAAACTGGTATCGTTGTAATAAGTAATTTCAGTTAGAGCAACTTCATGGGGTCCATGCAGAGTAATTGGATTAGCGAATTCAACAGAGTATAGAGATGGTTTGTTACTTGGGAATATCTTGGGGTTGCTATTGCTTGGAAGAATGATGTTGAAGTTAGTAGACATGTTAAACTCATATATGGAAGAAGTCACATGCTATATTACCTTAAAAGTTACGAGTGTCTCCCTCCTCCACATTTTGTAGATCCTGGTGCGTTATCCAGCTATTGAATGAATCAGGATACCCTTTCCATTTAACTAAATGTTTCCTTTGATTGCCATAACCTTTCCTCCTAATTATTTTGTCAATCATATACACCTCTTCACTTCTGTCTACTACTTGCAATTCATAAGAGTAAAATTTTCCTTCAGTTGGATTGCCATGGTAATCTATTAATTTATACATGGTGGGTCTAAATTTTCTATTTACTTCATCTACAAAAACTCTTCTTCAGTCCAATTAGGTAGATACCCCTTCTCAAATTTAGACTTAACCTTTGAAATCCGAACTCTATCACCAACATTAATTTTCCTTTCATTGGAAATGTTTTTCGCTTTCTTATCATAAAATCAAAGCCATACATCCATCGCATTATCTGGGGTAACATCCACTGGTCTCATCTTAATAATGCGATGGTAGCTTTCATTGTAATTCTTAACAAATTTCTGCAACTTACCTACCCAAACATGTGTATTTTTTGCAGTGAAATAGCGCCATATTTTTGTCTTCAGTGTGCGATTGAACCCTTCAGTCGTGGGAGCTCTATAAGCACTTTTGACACTAAATAATTCCACATTATAACTTTTAAGGAGACTTCGAACATGAAAGTTTTCGAATTCCTTCCCTTAATCGGTCTGTATTCTTTGCGGAACACGCCCCTCATCGAAAATGCTCTGAAAAGCCGCTTCAACTTCTGGTCCTCGTTTAGATTTCATCGCACGTGCCGAAGCATAGCGAGATAAGACATCTGTTACGGTTAAGATGTATTTATAGCCATCATTGTACTGTGATATCTCTTGCTTGTCAGCCAAGTCCGCTTGCCATTGACTATCTATATTGTTAACAACATATTTTCTCTTTGGAAACCACTTTCTCGCATTTTTGTGAAGAGTGTAAGTCGGTTGACTCTTTAACCACTTCTTGACTTTCTCTATTCCCACACCTGCTGCACGAGCTAGAACCTCCGGACGACTGAAACTTGCGGGGTGATTTGAGTCGTAATAAATCTTTCTGAGTTTCACTGCTGTACTCATCGTCTTTGTTCTGATTTTCACGCGTATTACTCGCACAGCAACTGCTAACACAATTGATATCAACCTCTATGCCCTCTTCTCCTTTACCTTCGAGCGCAGATTTCAAACAACAGCAAAATTTTTGTAACGACATGACATGAGAGAAGCAAGGTTTAATTCATATTTGCTTAATATCTACTATACTCCTTCCCAACACGCATTAAGCGCCTAGTAGCTCTTTTTGGTTGAAGATCATCGGGATCATGAAGCTCTCGCTTGACCGCCATCGTGGGTGTTTTACTTTTTGATCCATCTTGTAAGTGACCCTTATCCAACTCATTCACAGTCGGTCCTCCAATAATATTGTGAGGTACATTTCGATCAGATAAAATTTTCTGAAAATATGTCCACCCTTGTGGTGCACCTACTTTTCGCCTTACATCTCTGACAGCATATTGTAGAAGGTCATCTGTGTGACTATTTCTAATGACATCACCAGTTGTTTCATCTATTATCTCCCCTCTCTCATTGAACTTCACATGTGGATCAATGAAGTCAAATAATCGCTCAGCGCGCACACGATATGGTCGAGGTGTTGACAAGGTTATAAATCATCGCAACTTGTCACGAATCTGTCGCCTCTCATCAATGTTTTCAGCTGCTAACTGCATTCGTCGATAGGGATCCTTAATCTTCTGAATTTCCATATCCTTTTGTGTTAGTTCCTTAAGTTGATTCGTAATAGGTTGATCTATACTTTTGACTTCCTGTACACTTTGTAATGTAGTCAATTGCACATACTCTTGAGGAATGACTACCATCTTTGAATACGACATGTTTGAAAATAATAAGGCAACAAAGTACATTGCTTAAAACTAACTGTGAACCGAGAAAACTGTCATTGGTTCAACAGAATTAGATATGATATTTGTTCGAAATCGAAGTTGTTCCGGACATTCCTGGGTTAGATCAATAAATAGATAGCCATGTGGTTTCTTTGTTACATCTTCATATATTTTTGAAAGTACTTTAGGTCCACTGAGATGATGTATCTGACTGCTATCTCTTGGATTTTTAAATATTGCCAAATAATGTGTATTCAAACTTCTAGTTCTTTGCTCTTTCCCTCCATCGAAGATGTTTTGGGTGATGTAGATAATAAAAGCTTCCCTATGATGTGCAGTTTGAATGAACATTTCAGTTACATCCTTTGAAGATTTGCTTTCACGTAATAGATCATCTAATACTAGGAAGTCACCTACTTTGATATCCTCAGTTGATGGCAACCCTTGCTTCACCTCATAACCTTTCTGGCGAAGTGCAGAATATAGTTGTGATTGAAATATTCCATAATACCATTTGATTCTCTTAATTTCCTTGTTAAACATTTCATTTCTATATTGTAGCAATTGAGTTACAAATGTAGTTTTACCGGACTGACTTGGTACAGCGACACACATTGTGCGATCAGTGAATAGACGAAAATCTGTCATCGTTTAATTCCATTAACATTAAACTCATCATCCCGCTAATTTTGCTTAGAACAACAAAACAGACACATGTTCCAGATCACGTTTATTTACATTCAGAATAGAAACTTTCAAGTTACATTTACAAATTAAAACATTTGTGTTTCCTGATCACAATTAGGATTATAGAAAGTTTTCAAGTCAGCATCTTGGCGCTTCAACTTCAATTTAAGATTCCCATCTTTAGATTTCCGCCCTCGCTTTCTGCTCTCTTCCTTCCCATCACTTGAAGCAGTCTTATCAATGTTAATTGAGCATTTATCAATTGGTAGTGGTTCATAGACTAGTTGAAGCACCTTCATTTGTAGAGATGCGACTTTGCCAGTCAAACCATGTGAGCCAATATAAAGTCCGGCAACGTGCACTAAGCCCATATAGCGACCCCGTTTGAGATCCTCACATTCCATCGCGTTTGTAAAGAGATCGAATGCTTGAAAATGATCCGATAGTTTTAAAAACAGTGTATCGAATTCCGGCAATTCCTTGTAACCAACTCCTTCCTCTAATGCCTTTCTCCAATGAGTGGGAGCACTTTCAGGCAGCTCAACACATTCCTTCGCGAAAGAGTCAATAGTTTTAGGAATCACCTGTTGCCATTTTGGAAAAGTCACTCGCATTTCTCTCATATTGCTATACCCTGATGTAGACATGCCATTACTGTGGAAGAATGGAACTTGAAGATAAAAGCCATCATCACCATAATCCAAGGTTTGAAAGTAGAATGCATTTCCAATCCCTTGCACCTTTCGTGTCGGACGAAGCTTCAAGAGATCTTGCTCAAAAGCGTCACCTTCCTCTCTGATTGTATACATTTTCTGAGTCATGTTTCAACAAGTACTAATTCGGAGCTTTCAACCAGCGCAAATGAATTTTCACTTGAAAGTGATAAAATATCATTAAAGCGTCTTCCTTATATACACCTATATATGACTCATCGATCAAAGTGATGACGTTTCACTTTATGATTCGTTAACGTTATATTAACATTGCAGCAGTTGCTGCAATCCTTCCAAGCGGACTATTGATTACACCATTAATACTGTTTCCAATATCATTTAACATACTTAGAAACCCACCACCACCGCGCTGAATTAAGTTTCGCCTTTTTTATCACTACTCCTTGGATTTGAAAACTTTTTTATGCTATTCAAAGAGCCAGCATTCAATAGAGGCTTGTAAATAAGTAGACATTTGTGTATTGCAAAAGCTAAATCGCGAATGAAATCATCACTTGAATTTTGAATCAATTTACACTTCTTATTATCATGTATCCTGTTTAACTTTCGCAACGCCTTTTTAAACTGACTTGAAGGTTTGAAGGACCGTTTCGATTGACGAGAAGATGCCTTCCGTTTTACAGACATTTTTATTCTAATATGGAAATAGATAATACAATTACAATTTTTGCTTAGTACTTACAACATTATACACAAAAGCTTACAAGCATTCACATATCACGCAGAGTTTGTTGCTAGTACTTATAAAATTACACAAAACTCTTAACAACTTGTAGAAGGAAACTGATATACACTCACATCGGCTAGAGTCTGATTTGTAGCAGTTATGAGCTGCTCAATGTCTTTCATTAGATGCTTTGAAATAGGACAGCACATACAGCAGGGCTTTGAATGGAAAGTCTTTAGTATATTGGCATAGTATGCCCGCAAACTAATCACCTCAGAATGTCCTTGAGCAGCCACATTGATGCTTATTGATGGCGGTCCACTGAACAAGTCCAATTTACATTTCTCACCCTTCTCGTCAAAGTACCTGGAGGTGATAATGTCATGGAGACATATGTTGTGTTTCCGTTGGATACTGCTGCAGCAGCAGCGAGAGTATTCCGGTACAATCTTAGTTTGAGCTAGTGGGCGAAATACTTCATTGAGCCAAAATCTTGCAACTCGTGTAAGAGCGTTGTTCACGACACTCATCAACATTCTCTGCACCACAACGTCCTCTTCGCAGCGGAAATACTTAACTGTTTCCTCCATCAGATCCACCAAATCCGCTTTATAGCCAGCTATATTTATGGTAGAATAGAATATATTGCCGGTGAAGAGTTGACTTTGGTAAATTATTGAAATGGGAATGTAGGTAGTGAACGACATGCTGACTGACATTGTATTATCCTCAAATTATGCTTGAAATGGAACGGTACAATGTCCTCCTTAAATAGAAAAGCCACACAAAGATACAATGGTGACCAATCACAGACGTGCATGATGACTCATCATGCACGATCTACAGTGACTGTTGAAGATATTTCTTGATCACAAAGGGAGCAAGATGACGTTTCAAAGGGAACATAACATGTAGAACACATAATACTATGAGAACATGGTAAAAAGAGAAGGGATCGTTCCCGTTTAAAACACTTAAAGCAGTTCTGTTCACATAATAATTTAAATGTCGCTTCTTCTAATTTCCTTCTGAAGTCACTTTTATTGGGAGAACTTTTTATTAAAACACTGTCAAATGTCTCCTTCCTTCCATATCGTTCCAATTTGATCCTCCTAATTTCACTATCATTGCAGTGTAGCATGGAGAAATACTCTATCCACCTACGATCAAATTGTGATTCATAGCATGCTCATCTAGATCCATTAGTCGATCAACTAAATCACCAGCGTTGATATTTTCACTGAGATTTGTTACAGTCTCTATAGCTTTGAACGAATATCCAAGGTCTCTTGCGACAACCCAGGACGTTGGGATACTAGTCATCATTATGTATGTCATCAATCAACTATCTCATATTTGTAGCTTAGTTTGTCTACGTAAAAAGGAAAATCAATGTGACTGTCATCTTGATTACAATGATGAGAATATCGGGGAGTTAGTCTCATTATCTGTTTGGAAGCTCCCCATGTCAGATATTTGACACATTAGCACAAAGCAAAATTAGTTAGTCTCGCGCGAGCGCTTTCGACGACCGTCGGCCACCATAATCATGCGCAAGATGTGTCAAATATCTGACATGGGGAGCTTCCAAACAGATATTGATTACAATGGTTGCAATAGTCACAATAGTCGCAATTGAGCAAACTCATTCAAAATCAAACAACGGACGTCTATATTGAGTACGTACCCAAGTACTCAGAACCAAGTCACACAAGTTCGCTCATAGACGTTCCGAAACACAATGTACTCAACCGAGTGTACCAAACACATGTACCTATCCAGAAAAACAGAAGTCATACATGTTCCTATTAATAACACTGAATTCTACATGTACCTGTCCATGTTCCTATTAATAACACTGAATTTTACATGTACCCATCCATGTACCTATCCCTCTCATAGTAGGGCACAGTTTTCACTACTAATGGTAATTAGCAATAGCCATAACAACTTGGAAATAGCTAAGCATAATAAAGTCCACGAAACCTCCGATTTCTCAAAGCTTTCATTTTTGTGGACGTGTAGGCCTATTTAACGATAATCAGCGGCTACCGTATTTAGTCGTTATCGAGCTACAAAATACCAACTCGCTCTATAGTAGAATGTGAACAGTTTATGCACGATAATGTACCTGTTGAAACGACATAGTAGACTAATTTTTGGGATTGCTGTGGTGTCTAGCTTCAACATTTTCTGCTCTACTCGAGCTGATGATTTCTCACTCACCAAACTTTATTCAGACATTAGCTTAAAAGTGTGATATGATTCAAAAAATGCCCATATCAGACGAAATTGTCTTATAGCTGGGAAATAAGTTTATTTAGCTCAAGAAGTCCCTGAATTTCTAGAAAAAGCCTAGAATATGTATCAAGACAAGGTATGGCGAAGTAAGATAAGCAGCGAGTCAAAATACATTCTGATGAAAAATTTATATTATTGAGAAAAAAAATTGATTGCCACTGGCTTCTCAGGAATCAGCAATTTCTGTCATGCTGAGAAATTGTGAGTCCCCAATGGTTCAAAATTCTGAAGCGTGGTGGCAGACATTGAAGATAATTGTACCTGCTGAGTAGGTGCAATAGTCGTGAGATCAAAGTCGTACCAGCTCAGCCGATGTAATAGCCACTACCCATTTACACACTTTAAAAAATTTCATAACGAATCATGAATTGACACAGCCAAAAGTTTAACTGCTGTATGTCAAATAGCCTAGTCCGGGTGCAAATACTTGTGCATCTTCCTAGACACTTAAATGTTGCATATATTTATGTTGGGACAGCAGGTAGTGTTTTTCTACGTTGCTGTGAACTTGCAGCGATGTTGTATGCTTCTACATTTCCTTGTAAATGTAATTTACACTTGTGTGATGCATCAGTGGCTTTGGAATGTGAAGAATGCAACAGAATATATGCAGCAATTGACTTGATATAAATTTATGGACTTTAGCTTGGAAAATATTAAAAATTGTTTATTGTAATCACCAAGGTGAGAACAATAAAAATAAGTTCAAACAAAATTAAGCGAAAGCAAACAAATCAAATTCAGCCAATAAAATCAACCAAAAATCGTGATGTAGTTCCAACTTCGAGACGTGAGGATTCTTCTCCTCCACGGATTTTTCTTGGAACCAACGACTCAAAACTTTTAAAATTGCATCATCTTACATCATGCAAAAATTCACAGACATTTCCGGTCTCGTAAACGTAAGCTTGAAACTGTGACTTAGCAGACCGGACTAATTCACGAGCAGAAGCAAGTAAACACGTCTAGCTAGATCACGTATTTTGTGCGAAAGAAAATTGGATCATTGTTCACTGTGTCTAACATAGAAAATGAAGTGATCACGTTCATGATGCATTGGCGCATTCATGGGTTGTAAATAGTTTTGTCTCAGAATCCTGCTCCTTACTGGGCCACTGTGGCGCGGTTATTCCGATGCAAAATTCGTCTGAATAGTAATTTTATTGCTAATCCATTATTCGCACGAATTTATGCGTGCGAAAGGCGATTTCCTTGGTTTCTCACTATCGGTATGCTGATATTTGATCAAGAATTTATGTATGATACAATCATATCCAGATACTTAAACAAATCAATCAAACTACTCTGGATGAATGATAGAGCAAGGTTTTGATGTCTCCTTAGTCAATGAATTCATGCACTCATGGAAACATAAAAGTAATAAATATTATTATCAATTTATCACTCAATCCAAATAATCTTTTATATTTCAGAGAAGAAGCAAAAATTGTTGCGCACAAATCTCCACCAGCGTCAAGCGTCATCCTATATTGATCGAACTAGGTAATGAAAGAAATAGCCTTCTAGACGTTTTATCTTTCGTTTTCAGCACGATGCAAATATATGGCCCATTGTACATGCCACCTAGAATTCTTTCCTCAATCCATTCCTGGTGAATTCACGCGTCCCCCTCTTACCTGTTGTAATTGGTACATGTAGCTACATGTTCCTCTTATACACGTTCATGTGGGTAAGCCTGGATGCAACAATTGCATGTACATGTAATTTGCATAAGGTAGATCCGTGACTGGTTTAGGAGGCCACCCCATGACAAATAGCTAAGACCTCAACCGATTGGCGTTCAAAGTGCTACGTTGAGAGCTGTGTCAAATGCCCAACATGAGACATGAGTTTGTCCCAGAGCGGTTACGGTTCTCAAAACTATGACACACTCCCTTGCCACACTTATCAACAACGGCATCGTCCGCCGTCCCGAAGGAACACCCTGTCAGTGGAATATTACAGCAAAACTCTCCCGAGCTCTTGCTCGCTATTTTCAGTGAAAAGCCCGCATAATTATTTTCTAATTAAAATATTAATAGATTCATTATTATATATCTATTATAATATTATTTACATTATTTATAATTCAATGAATATTAATTTCTATATATTATTTTATATATTTTTTTATTTTTCAATATTTCTTTCTATATATTACTATTTATTATATAATATTCATATATATTATTAATTACTAACAACATTTATATAATCAATATAAACATTATTTTATAACTAATTATAATATTTACTCTATATTTAATCTAAAATACAATCACTATCAAAAAACCAACAACACAACCCAAACAACAACAAACCAACTCAACAAACAAACAAATCAACCAAAAACACAAAAAAACCTAAAACCCGAAAAACCCAAAATCAACAATACAACCACCAACACCAACCAAACCCACAAGCCCACAAACCATAACGACTCAAACATACCCAACAACTCCCAACAAATACCTTACACTAAATTCCCAACCACAAAACCCACCACCTACACTACCCACAACCGCAACACAATCAAAAACAACTCCAAAACTAACCACAAAACAACCAAAACAAACCAACAAAACACCACAACAACAAAACCAAACACCAAACCAAAAACAAACAAAAAACAAAACCACAACAAAACCAAACACCAAAAAACAACAAAACACACAAAACAAAACAACAACAACCACAACAAAACACAAAACAAACACTCAAACACAACAAAAACAACAAAACACAAACCCAAAACACAAACAACACCAAAACAAAAAACCAAACACAAAACCACAAAACAAACCCAAAAACAAAACCAAAAACCACAAAACAAACAACCACAAAAACAAAACAAACCCCAACAAAAAAACACAAAACAACAAACAACAAAACAACCACACAAAAAAACAACAAACCAAACAACACACAAAACCCACAACCAAACAAACAAACAACAAAAACACCAACACACAAACAACAACACCAAAACAAAAAACAAAAAACAAACAAACACAACAAAACCCAAAACAAACACAAACAAACACCAAACAACCAACAAAACAAACCAAAAACAACACAACCCAAAACAACAAAAACACAAACAACAACACCAAACACAAAAAACCAACAAAACAACAAACCAAACAAACAACCAAAAACCAACAACCAACAAACCACAAACAAAACACACACAACAAAAAACCACAAAAACAACCAACACCAAACAACACCAACAAACAAAACACCACAACACCAAACACAAAACAAACACCAACACAACACAAACACCACACAAACAAACAAAAACAACAAACCCACAAAAACACCAACAAACCCACAAAAAAAAACAACCACAACAACACAAACACCAACACAACAAAACCACCACAACAAACACCAAACAAAAACAACACAACAAAACAAAAACAACAAAACCACCAAACAACACACCAAACAACCAACCAACACAAAACAAACCACAAACACAAAACAACAAAACACCAACACAAACAACCACAAACAAAAACAACAACCACACACAACCAACACAAAACAACAAACAACAAACACCACCAAAACCAACAACCAAAACAAAACACAACCAACACCAAACCCACAACAACACAAACAAAACCAACACAACCCAACCAAACAAAAACCAACAAAAACAACACAACCAAACAACAAACCAACACAAACACCACCAACACCCACAAAACAACACAAAACACAACACAACACAAAACACCCACACACCCAACAAAACCACCAAACACAACACAACCACAAACAAACAACAACCAAAACAACAAACCAAACACACCAACAACCAAACACACCAACAACAACACAAACCACAAAAACACCAACAACAACACAAAAACAAAACACCACACAAACCAAACAAACACCACAACAACCAACAAAACAACACCCAAACAACAAACAACACCAACCAAACACAACCCCACAAACCAACAAAACAACCACAAAAAAAAACACAAACCACAACCCCAAAAACCACACCAACAACAACCAACAAACACACCACACACAAACACACAAAACCACCACAACACAAACAAACAACAAAACACACCAACAAACCCAAACACAAAACACAACCAACCACCCCAAACACCACCAACAAACCAACACCACAACACCAACACCCAACACAAACAACAACCCAAAACACAAACCCACCACACAACAAACCACCACACCCAACCACAACACAACCAACAAAACCAAACAAAACACCAACAACCACAACAACCAACAACACAAACACACCCCACACCAAAAAACACCAAACACAACCACCACACAACCAACAACCACCCACAAACACCAACAAAACCCACACAAACACCACAACCACAACCACAAACACCCAACCACCAACCAAACACACCAAAACACAACACAACCAACCAAACCACCACAAACCACCCCACACAAACACAACAACCCAACACCAACACAAACCACACCAACACACCCCAACCAAACCACAACACACCACAAACACAACAACCCACACCAACACCAAAAACAAACACCACCCAAACCACACCAACCAAACCCAACACCCAACACACCAACAAAAAACCCACACAACACAAAACACACCACACAAAACCCACAACACCACCAACAACCACAACAAAAAACACAAACCACAACAACCAAACAACACCCACAAACACAAACACCACCAAAACAAACCCAACACCAACAAACACAAAACCACACCACCAACCCAACACAAAACCACAACCACAAAACAAACACCAACAAACCACCAAACACAACCACAACACCACAAAAACAACCACCCCACAACACCAACAAAACCACACCAACCACAACCCCCACACCAAACCCAAACAAACACCAACAACACCAACACCAAAACACAAACCCAAACAACCACAACAAAAACCACAACCACCACCCAACAACAACACACCCAAACCACAACCACAAACCACACAAACCACAAAAACCAAACCACCAAACAAACACACCAAACAACCACAAAACAAATACCAAAAACACAACAAACAAACAAAACCAACACCCAAACAACAACAACACACAACCACAAAAACACAACAAACAACAAAACACAACAACCAACACAAAAACAAAAACACCACAAAACCAACAACAAACACAAAACACACCAAACAACACCACAACAAAAACAAACACACCAACCAAAACACAAAAAACACAAAACAACACAAAACAAAAAAAACCACAACAACCAAACAAACCACCACAAACACACAAAAACAAAACAACAACAACCCAAAAACAACCACAAACAACCACACAAACACCAAAACCACACAAAACAACAAAAACCAAAACAACACAAAACAACCAAAACCAACACCACAAAACAAACAACAACACCAACCACAAACCAAAAAAACACAAACCACAAACCCAACAAAACCACAACAAACACAAAAAAACAACAACAAACACAAACAAACAAACAACCAAAACAACAAACAACAAAACCAAAACAAAAAAACCACCAAAACAACCAACAACAAAAACCCAAACACAACAAACAACCAAAAACCACAACAACCAACCAACAACCAAAACCCGCAACACCACCCCCAACACAAAACACAAACACCAAAACACAACACCAACAAACCCAAACCACAAACTAAAACACAAATAAAAACAACAACACCACAACAAAAAACACAAAAAACACAACAAACAAAACAAAACCAACACATCTAACAACAAAAAAACCCAACAAACAAACCACACCCCAACAAAATACCCCACAAACACAAAACCAACCACAAAAACAAAAAAACCAAACCCCACAAACCAAAAACACCACAACAGCACACAAACAAAAAACACCACAAACCCACCAATTCTCTACCCCACCAACTCACCAACAAACCACAAAACAGTCACACAACCAAACACCAAACAAACACACGCCCACAACCAACAACACCAACACAACCTAACACCAACAACCACAAAAAAAAAACACCCACACACTAAAACACCACAAACTAACACCACACACATCAAACAACAACCAACAAAAACCACAAAATACAAAAACACAAAACCACACCACAACCACACCACAAAATACAAAAGACCCAAAAACCACCCAATCGCAACACCCAAACCCCACAAAAATAACCACAAAAAAACACAAACACCTCCAAAATAACACAACAAACCACAGACCACCCAAAATAAACTAGACAAACACTAACCAAACACACAAACAATAAAACCAAACCCTCAACCCCACAACAAATAACACACCACCCCAAACCACCATCAACAAATCCACCAAAAACAACCACTAAACACAATCCAACAAACACAACAAAGCCACACCAAACCCACACAAACAAACACACACAACCACACACCAAACCACCAAAAAACCACAAAAACCCACAAAACAACACACCACCACCCACAACACACCAAAAACCCAAACCACAAAACCCAACACACCCAACAACACCAAACCCAACCCAAAACACCAAACCCACAAAACAAAATACAAAACCCAAAATAACCCAACAAACCACCCATACACCACAAACACCACCAATACCTAAAACACAACAACACTCAAAAAACAACAACAAAAACAACCACCAAACCCACAAAACAACAAACAACCCAAAACCAACAAAAACCCACACACAAAAACCAAACCACAACCACAAAAAAAAACAAAAACAACCACAACACACAACAAAACAAAAACACACAAAACAAAAAAACAAACAACCAAACACAAACAAACACAACACAACAAACAACCACCAAACAACACAACAACCCAACCACAAACACCACACAACCACACCAACACACAAAACCACAAAAAAAACACACCACAACACAAAACAAACACAAACACAAACCACAAAACAACACAACAAACACACCAAAAAACACAAACACACAACACAAACACAAACACCAAACAAAAAACAACCCATGTCCGCCATCCACATCCACCAACCCACCAGCTAACCAATGCCAAACCGCCGTGACGCCCCCACCCGCCCCCCCCACCCCCACACGAGCGAAACCCATAATTCCCCTATATAAGCACAACATCAGCCATAATAACCGAAGACCCCACCCTATCGGTCCGGACC